>JAAALK010000286.1:38779692-39076554 GCA_019279435.1 Zizania palustris
GGCACCTCATCAAACTGATTGTATTCTTCTTCGTCTTCGACTCCATCAACTCCAACAATTCTTTGTTTTCCTGGAGCAACGATGTAATTTTTCTCATCTTTAGGATCAAGTATGTAAAATACTTGTGCCACGGATTGAGCGAGTATCCAAGGGTCATCTTTATAAGCCACCTTATTAAGGTCAACTATCGTAAACCCGTAATCATCCACCTCCACACCTTCTGGATGTCTCACCCACTGACACTTAAATACAGGGATTTCTATAGAGTTCCCGTAGTTAAGTTCCCATATTTCTTCGATGTATCCATAGTAAGCATTCTTTTGTCCAGTGCTATCTTCTGCTTCTCCTCTGACACCACTATTTTGGCGCTGACTCCTTTGATCCTTTGCTTTGGTATAGAATGTGAAACCATTGATGTCATACGCTTGCCATGTTTTAACCATGCTCAATGGACCGTAAGACAATTTATTTATCATCATCTCTTCGTCGGTTTCTCCGATCGAAAGGTTTAGATCCCTCAGCCATGATGTGAAATAAATTTTGTGTTCTTTCATAATCCATTGTTCATCGTGATCTTCATTCTTTTCACGAAGCTCTTGTAGGTGTTGTTCAACATATGGTCTCATAATCGCCAACTGATGCATTACACTGTAATGTGATTCTCTTATTCTTTGATAACTATTGTCTCGTATGATTTTCCTGCCTTTAGTTCCTTTACCGGTGAGTCTTCCATGGTGCCGCGACACGGGAACTCCTATTGGTCTTCCATCTCTTATGTAATCTGCATAGCACTCAATGACTTCCTCAGTCGTGTAGCCCTCTATCATGGAACCCTCTGGATAAGCACGATTTCGTACGTAACCCTTGAAGATAACCATTAGACGCTCGTACGCATACATATTGTGCAGGTACGTTGGACCGAGAACAAAGATTTGGTCTGCTATGTATCATATAGTGCTCCATAATATCAAAATATGAAGGAGGAAAGCACATCTCAAGCTGACACATAGTCTCCCTCATTTGTTTACGTAATTCATTTAACTCTTCAGTGTCGATCACCTTCTTTGATATGACATTGAAGAAGTGACACATGCGTGTTATCACCATCTTCAGAAATGAATGTTTGACTCCTCTTACTGCGATGGCGAGGAATAGCCCAAGCATAACATGACAATCATGAGTGTTGTAGCCGCTCATCCTCAATCTGCTACGGAGACAATATTCTTTATATTCGTTGAGAATCCTGTTGGAACTCTAATTCCATGTAGACACCTGCAGATTGATCTTTTCTCGTCAATTGTGAGGTTATAGCTAGCAGCCGGAAGGAAAAATTTTCCATTGGCCCTTTCCTGTGGGTGAAGCTCGGGTCTAATTCCGAGAGTTTGAAGGTCCCTTCGTACTTTGAGTCCATCTTTTGATTTGCCCGGTATGTCTAACAAAATACCGATAGTGCTTTCGAAGACATTCTTCTCAACGTGCATTGTATCGATAGCATGACCAATCTCCAACTCCTTCCAATAGGGCAAATATCTAAAGAAGATCGACTGCTTTTTAAATGGAGCGTCCTTTGAAATTTTTTCAGATTTCTTCCTCTTCTTTCCGAAAACAACTTTGATATTCTTTACCATTTCGAATAGAAATTTGCCATCTCGATTTCGTGGAGGCTGTCCAAGCTCGATTGTACCGTCGAAATGGTTCCTATTTCTTCGATATTTGTGGTTTTTTGGTAAAAATCTGCGGTGTCGCATATATATCGTCTTAACGAATGATGGAAGATGCATAGATTCTGTCTGGTCCACACACACTACACATGCTGTCTTTCCTTTAACCTGTCCTGTTAGGGACATGCGTCCTGGGTTGTCAGCTATGGTGCAAAAGATTATGGCTCTTAGATTGAAGTGCTCTTTCTTGTGCTCATCCCACACACAGACACCATGTTCCCATAGACGTTTCATATCCTCCATCAAAGGTTCTAGAAAGATATCAATGTCATTGCCAGGTTGTTTTGGACCAGAAATTAGAGTAGTGAGCATAAGGTATTTTCTTTTATGGCACAACCATGATGGAATGTTGAACAAGCATAGAAAGACTGGCCACGTACTATGTGGGTTCCTCATCTCACCGAAGGGATTCATTCCATCCGTGCTAAGTCCCATCCTGATATTTCTAGGATCGTCCGAGAAATCTGGATGGGCCAAGTCAAATGATTTCCACTGCCTAGCATCCGCAGGGTGCCGAAGTTTTCCGTCCTTCTTTCGCCCAGCGAAATGCCAGATTAATAGTTCAGCATCTCTAGGATTAGAGAACATACGTTTCAAGCGATCAATCACCGGTAGGTACCACATTACTAAGGCCGGAACTTTCCTCTCCATCTTTTTTCCAGGATGGTCTTCAATAACATTTTTATTCCTCTTCTGCAACCTCTTATTATTCTTCTTCTGGTGGTCATTGTAGTCCTCCGCACAGTCATTTGGACGTTGTATCGACTCGCGTTGCACTGCGGACATCTCTCTAACAATCCATACTCTTTTCGATATAGGATACAGTGGTTCGGGCATGCATGAATCTTCTGAACGCCCAAAGTCAACGGACAAATCATCTTCTTTGCTTGGTACGTATCAGATGGTAAACCATTGGGTTTTGGCAAAACCTTTTTTAGGAGTTGTAAAAGATCTGAAAAACTGGTGTCAGACCATCCATTGCTGGCCTTCAGTTTCATAAGCTCAAGAATTGTGTACAACACAGTATACTGCTTATCGCATCCGTGGCGTTCCTCGTAAAGAAGGTTTTTTGATGCTTTGTCAAGTGCTTCAAAGTTATCGTATCCTTTGGTTGTAGTTCTCTGCAACAACACCTCAGGCGCAACATTTCGCATCAGTTCCTCCACATCAAAGGCGTCATCATCATCATGTTGATCAACATCATCATGTGTTATGTCGGATGTATGATCACAACCTCTTCTATGTTGATGAGCATCTTGCGGCACATCAGAATCTTCAGGAGGATTTTGGCCCATCTCACCGTGTTTCGTCCATATATAATAGTTCTTCACGAAACCATTTTTCAACAAGTGAAATCGTATGGTTTCACGATCAGAACACGGATACATCGCTTCGTTTTTACAAACTTTACAAGGACAATATATTGCCTCTTCACTCTGACGGGAAGCATATTGTGCGGCAGCTTCAGTAAATTCAGTTACTCTGTTAAAATATGCCACCACATCTCCGTCGTTGGACGAGTACATCCAGGACCTGTGCTCCATCTAAAACATATATTATTTGAAAAAATATTAATAAAATCATTATTGTTAATTTTATTAATTTACAAATTGAAAATATATTGATTTATTATCGCTCATAACAACATTAATTAAAAATCCTCAATGCTTTAATTAAAACTACTTATTAAGCAGAAAAAATTATTAAATAAATTAACTATATTGGTTTCTCTCTCTCTCCAAACAACATAACTCTAGATCTATAATCATAAATCAAATTAAAAAGAGATTAAAATGACGTAAATCAATATACAAGTGATGAATAATTGTGAGGAGGGTCATATTTGTTCATTTGGGAGAAGGTAACACCGTAAATGGAAGATTATTTGAAAATTTCTATTCACAAACCCTAAATTAGAAAAACGATAATAACTCATTGTATACATGATTAAATACAAAATAAATGTGAGATTCGGAATGGATTTACCTCCTAGAATGAAATCCTTCAAAGAAACGAAAACAAAGCCTCCGCCCTCTTTATCTAGATTTTTGTCGCCATTGTACGGACAAAATTGAATGCGAACTCCAGTAGAGCTCGGGGAGGAAGACGCTGCGCATTTATAGCTAGAATAGTAGTGGCGGTCGCAAGTGATGTCATCATTACTTTAGTGGCGGCCATCTTAGCAGCGGCGGGCAGCACCAGCGCCCGCCACTGCTATTGGTACATTAGTGGCGGTCCGGGCTGACGTCATCACCGACCGCCACTACTTTACCAGCAGTTGTGGCGGGCGCTGGTGCTTCCGTCAGCACCAGCAACTCTAGTGGCGGGCATCTAATGGCCCGCCACTACAGTGGTTTCGCCCAACGCCACTACAGTGACAGTTTGTAGTAGTGAAAGGAAATGGAAAAACTGAATATAGGGATCACCACCAGAGCGTATCTCCCCGCCCTAGAAACTAGACCTGTCTTAATAGACCAGATCTGGGAAACGCAGAAGGAAGATCCAGACATCTTGGAGATCCAACAGAACATGCGGAAGGGTAAAGCCCCCGGATTCTCCGAGGATGAGCATGATACCATCTGGTTTGGAAACCGGATATGCTTACCCGACAAGCCTGAGTTTAAGGATCTCATCCTTCAAGAAGCCCACGATATTCTATACTCCATACATCCTGGGAGTACAAAGATGTATCAAGACCTAAAGGAGAAATATTGGTGGCTCAGCATGAAGAGGGAAATAGTTGAGTATGTGGCCAAGTGCGACACATGCCGGCGAGTCAAGGCAGAGCACTAGAGACCTGCTGCACTGTTGCAATCCCTCAAAGTCCCCGAATGGAAGTGGGAAGAGATAGGGATGGACATCATCATGGGACTGCCCAGGACCCAAGCCGGTCATGATTCTATCTGGGTGATCATCGACCGACTCACCAAAGTAGCTCACTTCATCCCCGTCAAGACAACTTACACCATCGCAAAGTTGGCTGACTTGTATATGACCCGGATTGTGTGCCTACACGGAGTGCCGAAGAAGATTGTATCTGACCGTGGGAGTCAGTTTACCTCTAAGTTTTGGAAGAACCTTCAAGAGGAACTCGGCACCCGGATAAACTTTAGCACCGCCTATCATCCACAGACCGATGGTCAAACTGAAAGGGTCAACCAGGTATTGGAGGATATGCTTAGAGCTTGCGCTATAGACTTTGGCGGAATGTGGGACAAGAACTTGCCTTATGGAGTTCTCCTACAACAACAACTATCAAGTTAGCCTACAGATGTCCCCGTTTGAAGCACTTTATGGGCGTAAGTGCAGAACGCTGTTACTCTGGGATCAGACTGGAGAGTCACAGCTGTTTGGGACAGATATATTGAGAGAAGCCGAAGAGAAGGTCAAGATCATTAGGGACAGATTGAAAATAGCCTAGTCCCAGCAAAAGACCTACGCCGATAACCGACGAAGAGACCTGACCTTTGAGGAAGGCGACTATGTCTATCTCTGAGTCACTCTCCTCCATGGCACTCAGAGGTTCAACATGAGAGGCAAGCTAGCACCCCGTTATGTCGGACCTTTTTAGATTCTCCGACGGCAGGGAGAAGTGGCATATCAACTGGAACTGCCTCCATCCTTGGCAGGAGTCCATGATGTGTTCCACGTCTCACAGCTGAAGAAGTGTCTCCGTGTGCCCGCCGAACAAGCCGACCTCCAACAACTCAACGTCCAAGGAGACTTGACCTACATCGAGAAACCCATAAAAATCCTGGAGACTAAGGAAAGAGTAACCAGGAGCCGTGTGGTTCGCTTCTACAAGGTTCAGTGGGACAACCACCCCGTTGAAGAAGACACATGGGAAAAATAAGACGAGTTGAAAGCCCAATACCCCGAGCTATTTAAGTAACGTTCCAATCTCGAGGACGAGATTCTTTGTAAGGGGGATAGGTTTGTAACACCCCAAATTTTCAAAGAAATAAAAATATTATTTAATATATTTTTCTGAAATTGATTAATTTGGAAATACGTTTAATGCCCTTCTTAGCTTATTTGAACTAGAACCTACATGAAATGACCAAACCAGAGGCTAGAAAATATTGTATATGATCCCAAGGCCAAAATATATTTTTGAGAATTTTTACAAATTTTTATCACCCTTGGAAGTAGCCCAAATATTTTAAATCAATTTCTGTGATTATTTTTATTCGGAAAAGGATTTAAACAGTAATGGGCCTTCCTCCCTCAATATCCCTCAACCGACCGGCCCAGCCCGCTCCCTTCCCGCGCCTCGGACTGACATCCGGGACCCGCTTGTCAGCGACCCCCTCTCCCTTCACGCGCGCGGTCGACCGCCCGACCCCATCAGTCAGTCTTGCCCGTTGCCTCGCCCCCGCCCGCTGACCGGTGGCCCCCGTCTGTCAGATCCGTCGTCTCCACGAGACCGCCCCCAAATCCCCCCTTGCCGGCTTACGCCTTGATGCGCCTCAGATCCGTTGCTCCCGACCTCCTCTCCCCAAATTGAGCCCGCCATTACAACGCCCGATCCCCGGCGACCGTTTCCCCTATTCAAATCCGGCCGATTCGCATCCAGGTTCGATGAATCCGTTGCAACCGAGCTCGCCGGCATTTAAAACCGTGTTTACCTTGGTCTCCCCCGATTACGCCTCCCCTGTCCCCGCCGGTACCTCTATTTAACCCCCTGGCCTCCACCGCGTTCAACCCCCACGCTCTCGTAGTCCAGAACTGAACAGAACGCCTGAGACGCTCGTTTTAGCACCACACCGCCGCCCGCACTCCAGCCGCCGTTCACCGTCGCCGGAGACCACCTCCACCATCGGAGACCTCCTCCACCATCGGAGACCGCACCCGTGTGATCCCCGACATCACCCCGGCCTCATCCACCCCTTCATCACCAACGAACCCCGCCAGAACACCGTCGCCGACGAGGACCCAAACACCTTCGCCGCCCCCGCTCGTCACCGGCCACGCTCCGATGACTATTCTTCCCGCTAATGGTACCCTCGTAATCCCCGTAGTGTCCCCTCTCCATTTTAGCCCTTAGGACCCCCCGCCGTCGCTCGTCATGGCCCCTGTCCCGCTCGCCGTCGCCGGAGAAGACGACCGGCACGGGTCGAGTACCCGTGCCGTGTCGGATTCAATCGCAACCGTGCGATCTGGATCTGACGGTGGCGATTAGATCCCTTGTGCGGTTTAATCGTATCCGTTAGATCTCGGCGAAGCGTTACGTTCTAATCTGAGCCGTTCGTTTATATTTAAAACCCGTGATGAATCTGGGCCATCCATCGCGTACCGGTTCGGCCTTTTAGTCTCGTGCGTCCATTTTCACTTAAGCCTCTCGCCTCGCCCCCGTGCGTTCGATGTGGATCCAACGGTCCAGGATGGGCCGGACCACACGCACAGTGCACGGTTTCACGGTGGATCTAGTTCACCGTGGACCCGAGGCCATTTTTGATTTAAATTAAAATCCAAAAATTGTTTTAAACTTGTAAAATTCATATCTGGTGCATTTTAACTTCAAAAATTATCATTTCAATTCCAGAAAATTTATAAATTTATTCTCTACATGTTAATGCAATAAAAACAGTAGGTTTATATTGGGTATTTTATTTTTGTTTAATAATATATTCAAATGCACTTTAGGATATATATTACAAAATGATTCATTTCAATTTTAGCAAAATTTATCTTTTGTCCTTTTCATGTTAGTATAATAAAACCACTAAGTTTACATTGAACCTCTTATTTTAAATTAGTTAGAAAATTTAAAATACAATGGTTTACATTATTATCTGTTTTAGAAAGAACATTATTTCATTAAAGTTCATTTTTAAATATTCATAAAATAAATTTCAGAAACTTAACCACTTTATTTTCTTTAGTTCAAACAAATCAAAACTTATGTGCTTACACTACGCCAAAACAGATGTCTTTCGTCGGCCAAATTAACTTCCTTCGGCTTTTGGGAAAGCCGACGGAAGTTATTTAACTTTCGCATGCCTCCAGGAGCCGACGGAAGTTAACTTAACTTCCGTCGGCTATTAACAGTGGCCGATGGAAGTTAGTGGGGATTTTTCCGTGGCCGATCGGATCCCTAACTTCTGTCGGCCAGCATTAAAGCCGATGGAAGTTATCTAAATACCACGTTTTGTCGGTCACTCTTGGGTGGGTTTAGGACCTATCTTTTCCTATAGACCATGGTTGTCATGGCATCGACTAGGCGACGCCTAGGCGCCGACTAGGCGTCCCGGCCGCCACTGCTTCCCCTCCCCTTGCGAGTTGCGCCGCCGCCTGCCTCTGTCCCTTGCGCCGCCGGCCGCGGGCTCTGCTTCCCCTTGCGCCACCGACCGCCCGGCCGCCTCTGCTTCCCCTCCGTTGTCTACTTCCCCCTTCCCTGCTCCCTCGCCACCGCAGCAGCAGCAGCAAGCAGGCAATGCGTGAATCTTCTGGGTCGTGCGTGTAGGGTGCGGGGAGTTGGGCCTGATCTTCTGGGCCGTGCGTGAATCCTGTTATCCTGTATGCTATGCCAATTTTTGGTCGCCTAGGCGTCCAGTCGGTTCGTTGGCGACTGGGTTCGCCGGGGCGCCGTGACAACCATGCTATAGACATAGGCCCGTGGTACTTATGCATGATGCATTCTTGATTGAATGAATGTTTTGCCTATAGAATGGCTGAGGATGACCGACGGTGGATGTATAGTGGTTGGATGAAAAGTGGAGCTCACACGAGGGAGTGGGTAATCAACGCTGAGAAATTTGTTGATCGTGCATTCGCTTTGACAACAAACACTGGCGCGAGGTGCCCATGCATGAAGTACAGAAATTCTCGTTGGCAAGACAAGAAGACGTTGTCATTGCATATTTGCAAATATGGTTTCGTGCCAGGTTATGAAGTTTGGTCTTTTCACGGCGAGACATGCCGTGAAAAAAACGGTATTAGTAGTGGAAGAAGAAGATGATAGCGTTGCTGACGATAGGATGGATGATATGGTTGATGCTATACGACCGGAGTTTGAATCAAACCCCGAGGATCCTCCAACACCGGAGGTTCAAAAGTTTTTCGACATCCTTCGAGCTTCAGAAGAGCCATTGCATGAGCACACCACCATAAGCGTTCTCACTTTCGTGACTCGTATTATGGCTATTAAGTCAAAGTTTGCATTTTCAAACAATTGTTATAAGGAGCTCTTGAATCTGATCAACGATATCCTTCCTAAGAACCATAAGGTGCCGAAAGACATGTACCAGTCAAAGAAAATGCTTTCTGCTCTCGGTATGGAGTATGAGAAGATTGATGTGTGCCGAGATAATTGTATGCTGTTCTGGAAAGAACATAGTAATGAGGTGAAATGCTTAAAATGTGGTAAACCGAGATTCGTAGAGGTCGTAAATGAAGACGGACAGAAGGTGAGGACAGAGGTTGCTCATAAGCAACTTCGTTACATGCCTCTTACACCTCGGGTGAAACGATTGTTTCTCTCAAAGAAAACCGCTAGACATATGCGATGGCATAAAGAAGGTGTGCGTGAGAATAATCAAGTAATGGTGCACCCATCTGATGGTGCGGCATGGAAGGCTCTAGATGATTTTGATGCAGACTTTGCTAGCGATGCAAGGAATGTTCGCATCAGGTTAGCAACTGATGGATTCACGCCTTTCAATGTAATGGCATCGTCGTACTCTTGTTGGCCTGTGTTTGCTATTCCATACAACCTTCCACCTTCATTTTGTATGAAATATGAATTTATGTTCCTGTGTCTCATTATACCCGGTCCAGAGCATCCTGGAACACGACTAAACGTGATGTTGAAGCCCTTAATTGAAGAGTTGAAACAATTGTGGAAAGGAGTTGAAGCATATGACTATGACCAGAAGCAAAAATTCAATCTTTGAGTTGCGTATCTGTGTTCGGTACACGATTTTCCGGCATACGGTATTTTTTCTGGTTGGAGTTGTCATGGAAGGTTGACATGCCCGATATGTGCGAAGGACACAGATTGTTTCCGTCCGATCTTTGGGGGAAAGATTTGTTACTTTGATTGCCATAGATGCTTTTTGCCCTTGAATCACCCTTTTAGGTTACAGAGGAACAATTTCAAGAAGGACAATATTGTTGTAAAGGGACCACCAAGGCATTTAAATGGTAGAGAAATTGCTGATATGCTGAATGAGCTGGTCCTTAATGAAAATGAGGATGGATTTGTAGGATTCGGAACCGAACATAATTGGACCCACATATGTGGCTTATGGGAACTGTCGTATGTCAAATCACTAATTCTGATGCACAACATTGACGTTATGCATCAGGAACGTAATGTTGGTGAAAGCATTATAAGTACATGTATGGATTTTACTGACAGGAGAAAAGATAATGTAAAGGCGAGAAGAGATTTAGCTGAGATTTGTAATCGACCAACCCTTGAGTTGACGAATAGTGGTGGCAAGCCACGTGCCCCATTTTGTTTAAAACCTAAAGAAAAAAACAAGTAATGAGGTGGTTGAAAAATTTGAAATTCCCAGATGGTTACGCCGCGGGATTTAGAAGAGTTGTGAACTTGAAGACAGGGAAATTAAATGGATTGAAAAGTCACGATTACCACATAATAATGGAAAGACTCCTTCCTGTAATGTTTCGCGGGTACCTGAATGATGATGTGTGGAAGGCGTTAGCTGAGCTGAGCCATTTTTATAGACAACTTTGTGCGAAATAAATTAAGAAAGATATGATGGAGATGCTAGAGAAAGAAATCCCGGTGCTTTTATGTAAACTGGAAAAAATATTCCCTCCAAGGTTCTTCAATCCAATGCAACATTTACTGGTTCATCTGCCATATGAAGCTAAGGTAGGTGGCCCTGTGCAATATAGGTGGATGTATCATATTGAAAGGTCCCTAAAGAAGCTTAGAGCGATGGTTGGTAATAAGGCCAGAGTTGAAGGTTGCATCGCAGAAGAATTTAAATTGAAAGAGATATCATACTTCAATAGTGTATACTTCGCTGAGCATCACAATGTCAACACACCTGCTACACGGTACCATATGGATGAAGACCATCCTTGTAGTGATCTCCAAATATTTGGGTGGAAGGGCATAACTGTTGGTGTCTCCACGACATATTATGTAACTCAGGAAGAACGAACATATGCCTTGCTCTACATGTACTCAAATATGGAAGAGATGGAACAATATTTCGCGTAAGTGATTCTTTTTAGTTTTATATTTTACCTCCAAATTTTATACCTGCCCGTTTGTTTACCTATTCGTTACAATATTGACAGTATGTTTGATTCGAAATACTTGACGTCTGGTCGTCAACCAACGGAGAAGCAATTAGATAAATTGCGTCGAGAAGGAGTAAATGGTGGGCCTAGTTTCCTCACTTGGTTCAGAGAACATGTAAATCCTTACCTTTTGTGACACATATTGTTTTACTCTACTAGGTTAATTATCTTATAATCTCGTATGATTTGCAGTGCGTGCTCGCTGATAATGTACATATAGACTTGCGACAACTCTCTTACGGGAGTATTAGTGCCAAAAGTTACGGTCGCTATGATGTTAATGGTTTTCGCTTCCGTTCAACTATTTTTGAAGCATATCTACCTCTAGCGGCAACAACTAATACTGGAGTTGTTACAAGGGTCATTGATGGACAAGGACACGAAACTATGTATTATGGAATCATCAAAAATATAATCGAGTACAATTTTGCTGGGAATAAGGAGATTAAAGTAGTCTTCTTCGATTGTGATTGGTTCGACCCTAAACATGGTACTCTTGAAAACCAATTTGGGATGGTTGAAGTCAAACACGCGGAACGATTATCTGGTTGCGATAATTTTGTCCTTGCTCACCAAGTTGAGCAGGTGTATTATATGTCGTACCCATGTGAAAAACTAAGTGCTTGGTGGGTAGTCTACAAAGTGAATCATCGGGAACGTCTACACACCCCTAGTGATGGCGCTTATCAATTGGAGGTTGAAGAGGTCGATGAGGTTTACCAAGATGATGAATTGCCGACTTCGTTTAATGTAGAGTCAGAATCGTCGATAGATTCTTTTCTCGGCGATTCTAATGATGTGGCAGTTCCCGAGAAAAGGAAACACCAACATAAGAAGAAAAAAGTAACATGGAGTGCTTTGGGGAGAAAAGGACAAATTGATCCTGATTTTATGATAATTGACAAGTAATTGTTTTCATACATGCATATTCAATATACTTCATATTACATGTTTTTTCATATGTACAAACCTTCTTTACTAATAAATGCTTGTTTGTGCTTATTTTCAACAGGATGTCGAAAAAGGTGAGGAGTGTCACGAGGAAGCTCTTCTGCTTGGGGAGTTCATCGGCGAGTACTCTGGCGAGTACTCCGACGAGTAAGGAGGGCACCATATTCCAGGGTAGTTCCTCTTCTTCAAACAGACGTCGTCAAGAGCAGCTCCTGAGATGCATAGATCCGACATTAATTGGTCGGCCTATTGCATTTCAACTAGATGAGGAGGTAACTTTCAGATTGTTTTTTATGCCATTTATAAACTATTACTAATTGTTTCAATACTGTTTTGTAGGAGGAAGAACACTTGGAGAGCGCGGGTCACGAGGATCATCCGGTGGGTGGGGGGCAGGAGGGGGATGTCGTAGAGTGTGCGGCACAGAGGGATGACCCAGAGGGTGTGGGGCAGAGGGATGACCCAGAGGGTGCGGGGTTGGGGGATGACCCGGAGGGTGCGGGGCTGGGGGATCTCCTGGAGGGTGTGGGTCAGGAGGAAGGGGCTGAGGTTGCCGGTGGGTCCTCGGTATCTTTCAGGACGAGCCACCTGGTTGCCCCACCAGTAGTCTCTTCCGGTGGAGCCAAGATCGAGATTACGCCTGTAGGTGACGGGTAAGTGTAATACTCTTCTGTTGTTTTGCTTTTTTTTCAAAAAAATTCTTTCACTAAACTGACTTTATTTATTATGTATTTCTAGATCTTGGATTGACTCTCGGTTTGACGGCACTTTGAGGGTCAGGCAGGTTAACCAGATATTGGGTAACCTGTGTCGTCTGCACTACCCAGGGGTGCTGACAATGCCGACCGGTGAGCGGGTTCTATGCCAGACATGGGACCAGTACCGGTTTGCTCCTAACGGGCGCCACGGAACTGCTCAGGGGGCGGTGTCTCATGACTTCTGGGTATACATGTGTTTTTTCAATCTTCTTTTAGGCTTTTCGAGTTACAACACTTTACTAATCATTACTTTTGCAGTTACGCTTTTGCTTGCCAGAGGTCGGCAATCACCATAACCATGCCCTTCAAGTCTTCAACAACAATGCACATAAGGTGGTGAAGGACGCCATTTCGTATGCCCGCATTCAAGCGAACAATGCTTACTACAAGGAGAAGCTAGGGCAACGAATGAGCAAGGCGACGGGCTCATCGTCAATCTATTTGACTAAAGAAGAATATCGTTCGGTAAACAGTTCTAACTTTTTAAATCTTCGATTGTTGAGATTTGTTGTCATATAATACAAATAGCATCTCTGTTCAGGTGAGGATTCCGTGGTTTGCAAACCGCGAGGACGCATATTTCGAATTCTGCAAGATTTGGTCTTCAGCCGCATTTAAGAAGACTTCCGAGCAGAAAAGACAATGCCGCGGGACAGATCCGAAGCACAGATATGGTGCCGACGGACATATTCGCCACGCTAAACGCATGGTAAGACCTCCTTCTGTCACTCTCTAGCTATAGATACATTGTAATGCGACTAACTCATTTCTAATGTACAGGAAGCGACATCTGGCAACGTGCCAAGTGACATAGAGGTGTATACCTCTGGTCACAAAGGAAGCGATCCTACACAGCCAGATGTCTTGTGTAGCCAGACAGCCACGTACCATTTGGTGAGATGTTATTAAGAGTTTACGTAATTTCATTTTTCTGCGTCTAGCTAATCGAACATGTTTTTTGCAGGCGCAGTATGGTGAACACATGGTTCGACTCCATGGAGAGGACTATGATTGGCGGAGAGAACCTATGGACCAAATGGCCGTGTACTCCAGCGGAGGTGGCAAAAGCCATGGACGGTGAGACAGTGTTTTTATTAATGTTTTGTGTATGGTATTGTGATGGTAACTAACTCATTCAATGTTGCAGGTACTCCATGTTCAATGGAGTTATTGACTCGAGAGAGGTGAGAGCTTAGAAGTTAGCTCAATCGTCGCAGAGCTCCGTCAGAGTTGGCTCCAGCCGTCGTCGCTCAGAAGAAACCCCGGAGATGGTTCGGATGAGGGAGGAAATGAGGCGGCGCGACGAGCACAATAGGAAACAACAAGAGTACTATACCGCCTGCTTAGCACAACAGCAGGCGATGATCCAAGTAAGCTTAGTTTAGAGTGTTGCAGTTCAAAAGTATTCAGAAATAGGTTTAGAACTAACTGATTACATTACAACATGTGTAGCAACTAGCCCAACAAAATAGTGGATTTGACATGTCCATGTTCCAACCACTACCTCCCCCGCCACCACCACTATCTCCTACATCACCTGAGGTACCTCCTAAATACTTAAGTTAGCGTTTAGAAGGGTAGTTGAGTTCGTTCTCTAATTTTGTCTATTTCTTCAGTGTTTCTGTACGCCTGGTCAGGATGGAGCGTCCGGGGCAAATGTGGACGAAGCGGGAGGCAGCGACGGCGCCCACGACCCAAATGTGGGCGATTAGTGAGTATGGATGTGTATAGTGAACCTGGATTGAATCTCGATGTGTTATGTGACGTTGTATGTGAATTTGGATGGTATATGTGAATGCGGATGTGTATTGTGACTTTGAATGTGAATTAAGTTGTGTTATGTGATTTTGGATGTGATGTGTGAAGTTTTGGATGTGAGATGTGATTTTGGATGTTATACGGAAGTTTGAATGTGATTTTGGATGTGAAATGTGAATTTGGATGTGTATTGTGAATGTGATTGAAATTGTGGTTGGATGTGAGTGTGAGTAGGGGAACCAGGAAAAAACAAAAAAAATACCAGGTAACTTCCGTCGGCTTTTACCATAGCCGACGGAAGTTAGCTGGTTTCGGCCACGTGGGCAGAAAGGCTAACTTCCGTCGGCTAGGGCCAAAGCCGACGGAAGTTAGCTGCCCCTAACTTCCGTCGGCCAGGCTGGCCGACGGAAGTTAGCGCCCCTCTGCTGACGTGGCAGAGTTCGGCGCTAACTTCCGTCGGCCACGTCAAGCTGACGGAAGTTAGCTAACTTCCGTCTCCTCGCTTCCGTCGGCCAAAGGCCGACGGAAGTTAGCTTCTTCCGTCGGGAAAGGGCTAACTTCCGTCGTCTTTGGCCGACGGAAGTTCCCTGTTTTGTTGTAGTGTTATTGTGTGATTTTGGAATGTTTATTGAGTGTTATGTTTATTATTTTTGTCGAAAAGACTACGACGCCGCCGAGGAGCCGGAATACTTTCCCGAAGTTCCCCCGTCGCCTTTCACTGAACAAGGCAAGTCACCAAACCAATCTTTTGATCATATTGAACCCATGTTTTACTAAACTATCGCTCAAACACATAGGCTATACATGCATTAGTCAAATGAAACCCTTACAATACATTTATTAGGATCCCCGACCTTGATGTGCAGCCCAAGCCATGCTATCTAGCCTAAACTCCTTGTCACCATATTATTAATACTATTAGCTAGTGTCCAATGTATTGACATGATTGCTATAGGATTAAAAATGAGTCGTAGCAACTTGGTTCTACTATATGATCCCCGTTATTCTTGTCTTTGGAATTCTGTCGGTGATGGAGTTGTGGTTGTGAGTGAATGCATGGTGGGTTCCGGGTGCAAGCTAGGGCATTGGTCGGTAGCACCCGGGGCACTATAAGGACTGATCTGCGGGATCCGTTGCAATACACTTCCGTACTAACCACAAGTCTAATGGGTAAGTCCTAACTAAGGTATGGAGTGTTCCAAACCGAGGCCATCATTTGGAGATGGGTCAAGCTGCACCTGCGGGTGGCTTGTACCAATGTGGCGCAAAAGGGGGTGTTATGTTAGCCGGGATGCGGCCCAGCGCGTCGGCGAAACCTAGAGCGGGTGGTTATCGCTTGGAGCATTTCATGCTGAGGTTTTGGCACGAGTTCCCGTGGTATGGGTCATCTCGTTACACTTTGTTGTTTGGGATGAGTGCGTGCCTTGTGGGTACAGTAGTACACCTCTGATCAGAGTCATAAATTTTTTCGAAAAGCCGAGCCCACGGTCAAGGGCGGTTTGCATGACATCCCACAGTTAGTTTACTTTTAAAGTGAATGTGGATAATGGTTTGGCATGTAAGGACTGTTGTGCGAGGAGGGAAAACATACTCCTCGAGTTAGTTGGTGTTATGATGTTCATGTTTAATATTCCGCATGATTAAATTTGACTTTACTAAATGCAATAACTGAAAAATGTACTTTTCCGCACTTTTAGCCATTATCCTTCCTTTGTTATTATCTTGCATTACTATTGCATTTTCGGTGGCTTGTTGAGTACTTTTGTACTCATACTCGTTGGACACACAATTCAGAGGATGCCTACTACAAGGAGGATGGTCTGGAGTAGCGACCCAATCAAGAAAACAATCTTGAAGAAGACGTTCGTCATGCAGCCTATTTTTATAGTTCCTTTTTATTTTACACTTGTGTAATAATGTGGTCTGCGAACCACGAATGTTTGCCCGTATGTATGTTGTCGCATGATGAACCTCTTGTTATTATTGTTTTTCTATGGAAATTCAATAATGTTCTGATTTGTTAAATCGGGGCGTCACAAAATATCACCCATAAGTAGCATCCCATCCATATTCATATCATTATGTAAAGTAAGAAACGAACGCACCTCATAATTAAGCTTGCGGGCACGAGAGCGAGTGATTGGTCCACGAATGATAGAGTGTTGGATGTCTTTATCATTGTTATCAATGTCCACATCAACCCGATACTTTGTGTTTGGAAGAAAACCATGTTTACCTCCGCACCCTTATTTTCATCGTTCTGATCGGCCTTGTCATTTGGTCGCCATTCACTTTTAATTCTTTGTGGCCGATCAATTTCTTCTTCGTATACCTGTGCCTTCCCTTCTCTTTGCCGCAGACGCTGCACCCTTCTCTTCTGGCTTCTCGTGAATATCCCCGGGGGACACCACTATGGTCTCTTTGTCGTGTCTTCATCATCGTCGGCCATCTGGCCGATTGCTTTGGGATTGAGGGGACCGAGTCTTTCCAGCACCGGTACCCGTGGAGACAACAACCTTTGGTGCACTATTTCTCTATCATGCGGCCTGAGCTTGATGTTGTGTGGCCGATGACCGTCTTACGTTCTGCTTTGAGCACTGCATTCCGAGCAGTTGTCTATGGATTGTATGCATAGCCCCTTTTTCCAGCAAAGCCTGGATAACTCACAGTTCCAATGGTGATTAAAACGCGAGAAGCCCCGACTATCTTGATTGTCCGCCCTCTCTTCTGACCTCCTTTGATATTTCTTGATGAGGCCCGATGAGGTGACGCTGTTGTCGATTTGTCTTCCTTCCCTTTCACACCGGTCGCCACCATAATGCGCGTGCACCATGTTGACTGGGAACAAGTGATCGTCGATGTTCATGGGCTTCTTCATGTCGTCGAACTTGATTCGACCTTGCTCCATGGCAGATTGTATCTGTTGCCTGAACACCTTACAATCATTAGTATGGTGCGAGTTGTGCCACTTGTAGTATTTCTTTTCTTCAGCTCTTCAGTAGGCAGTATTACATGGCTAGGTGACAGGTGAATCTACTTTTCTTTAAGTAGCAGGTCAAGTATGCTCGATCGTGGAGATCGAGTCTTGTCCCGAAAATTTGGTGAAATCGGGCACCTTGTATCGGCCTGGCAGCAGCACTCGATCAAACCATTCTGGATATGGCCGCCAATACATGTATGTCTGTTCTTTGGGCTTCAACCAAAACTGATCTCTAATAACTTCTATGATCTGATTCACCCATTCTTCTTCTTGCTACCTAGTGTTAGATATTAGCCGAGTGTTGGAGCCTATTGATATTGCTCCTATCGAGCAGCATTTCTCCCGTATTGCCCCTCATCACTGTAGGGTTGTGTGCCTGTTGATAGCAAAAAATGGTATTAATGGTCAAGATTGTCAAAATATCAATTTTGGTAATTTGGGCTGAAAATACACAAGTCCTGGTACAGGCCAAAGCCTTATAGTGCCGAAGGCCCATCTACATGAGGCCTCGGAGGCCTGTTAGCAGCCTGCTGGCTTTAGACCAAGGAGCAGGCTTCGGTGGGCCTATCGAAGGCCCACTTCGGGCAGAGCTTCGGAGAAAGAGTTTGATATAGATTCTCGTTGTTTTTATCCCTAAAACTTGATTAGGCCGAATCTTATCATATTAGAGTTAGAGATAAGAAGACTAGCCCCTATAAATACAGGGGTGAGGCTGGTTCATCGACCCCGACAACAAATCAACCACAAAGACCTAGCTTTAAAAGAGGTATTTAAATTCATCCTATGAGGCTTGAAAAGATTAAGAACTTTTAAGCACCGACATGCAAGAGAGATGTGCAAAAGCTGCTAGGCAAGATGAATTATTTGCGTCGCTTTATATCTAACTTGTCTAGAAAGATCGACGCTTTTGTCCCTATACTCCGGCTAAAGAATGAAGCCGAGTTCAGTTGGGGAGCAAGTCAGCAAAGCGCCTGTTGACACGAAAACGTGCCCCTGAACTTGGGTCAGTTCGACGATCCAAAAGCGCATGGATACTTAGGTACAAGCCTAAGCATGACGTGGCACCGACGTCGCGTTCCGACTACCCTTAATAGTGATAAGGGGGGTGGAGTCGCCAGGCAACCAGATTACACAAAACAATCCAATTAGCCGAAAGTAATAGATTAAACAGAATAAAATCAGCAAACCAGTCGGAGCCTGTCTGGTTCGAAGTCTGATGCGAAGGGTGCGCCGAAGGGTACCTTCGGCGTCTGGTGCGAAGTGCTCCGCCGAAGGGTGCTTCGGCGTTCGGACTGATCCGGCCGAAGGTGGACTCTGAACGGATCTAGACGCGATGATCACCTCCGAACAGCGGGGTTCGGCGTGATATCTCCGATACAGCAATCTATGAGACGATGACGCGAGAGCCACGCGCGAGTACAACTTCGTCCCGTGTAGAGTATGTTCATGGCGAAGCCTGTTACGACAAAGTATGCTGGCGAAGCCTATTGCCGAAGCCTGCGGTCCCGCCGAAGGGTGTCCTGGGACCTCCGAAACCGATCTCTCAGCTCCGGACACCTCTGATGAAGTGGCTCCGAACATGCGAACCTGCAACAGAGACGATGCGAAGTACCAATTCGGCCTGAGGACCGAATTTTGCTCAGTGTTGCACTAGTAGCGAAGGTAGCAATCTTTTATGCAGATTAGCGGATACTTCACAGGTGAAGTACCAAGGCGATAGCAATCTATTACGTAGATTAACGGATACTTCATAGGCGAAGTAACAAGGATTACCACTGTTCCGTAGTGGCTGGCGGAGGGCTTCCAGGCAAACCCACGAAGAGGTACAGGAAAATAAAGGTAAAGTAAATGCAATCAAAGCATGGGCTTTGGTTTGGTTTGAGTTGGGGGGCTTCTCACGCCGGCTAGGCCTCTCTATTTATAGGGGTTTGATTCTATCTCTACCGAAGTGGGCTTCGGCCAGGCCTGTGGAGGCCTACTCCTTGGGCCAAAGCTTCAGCAGCGTGGGCTTCGGCCAGGCCCGTCGAGGCTTGCTCCTCGGGCCGAAGCTTCGGTAGAGTGGGCTTCAGCCAGGCCCGTCGAGGCTAGCTTCTCGGGCCGAAGCTTCGGTAGCATGGGCTTTGGCCAGGCCCGTCGAGGCTTGCTCCTCGGGCCAAAGCTTTGGCAGCGTAGGCCTCCGAAGGCTTCCGAAGCTTCGGCAGCGTGGGCCTCCGAAGGCTTCCTGGACGAAGCCCATGGGCTGGCTAGAGGCTTTCGGAGCCCATAGCTCAAAGGACTTTGGCCCTGTAGGGCTTCGGACAGACCCTGGACATGTGTACTTTTGGCCCAAATCACCAAAAATTGAAATTTTGACAATCTAACCATTAATGCCATTTTTTGCTATCAACACATGCCCCCCTGCCTTTTAGTGAACTAAAAGCATAATGAGCTGAAGACGATACCACTCGTATCGGCTTTCTGACATTTTTATGATGTTTGCCATACACTTGGGAAATACCTTTTTAAGTACCTACCATTCAAAGCTCTTCGAAACCGCTCTCCCTGCAGGGATTCCAACACGTATGCGTTGCCGGGAGCGATTTAGGCTATCTTAAAAGGACCTTCCCAACTAGGTGACCATTTACCAAATTTGGGACTCTTCGTGCCTACGGGCAAAATCGTTTTCCACACCAAGTCTCCTATTTGAAACGATTTTGGTTTAACCTTCTTATTGTAGGCTTTAGATACTCTGATCTCTTCTTGTCCACTTCTATGGCTTCTAAAGCCCTTAGTCTCTTATCGGTCACTTCCTCTAGATTATCTTTTATAAGAGTTTCATATTCGTCGACCGATAAGCCTTCTTGCTTTAACACTCTTAAGGAGCCAAGATCTACCTCTATAGGTAGAACGGCCTCTTGTCCATATACCAACTCATATGGACTGACCTTGGTAGCACCGTGCTTTGCAATCCTATAAGCCCATAGCGCCTCGGAAAGCACCGCATGCCACCTTTTCGGAAACTCCTCAATTTTCTTCTTAATGAGCTTAATCACGGTTTTATTACTAGACTCGACCTAACCATTGGCCTGAGCATAGTAAGGTGAAGAGTTTATCAACTTAATACCATAATATTCGGCGAAGTCCCTTACTTCTCCAGAAACAAATGAACTACCTTGATCCGTAGTTAGAGTTTGGGGAATGCCGAATCTATGTATGATGTGCTTCAAAATAAAATCACGTACCTCATTGTGAGTCATGTTTTTGAGAGGTACGACCTCGGTCCACTTAGTGAAGTAATTCGATGCCATCAACACGAACCGATGCCCTTTTGAGGAAGGAGGGTGGATCTGGCCAATGACGTCTAGACCCCAACCTCGAAACAGCCATGGCTTGACAATAGGATTGAGTAATGAGGCAGGAGCCAACTGAATATTGCCAAACTTTTGACATGCCTCACACCCTCTGTAGTACTTGAAACAATGTTCAGTCATAGTCGGCCAATAAAACCCTGCTCTTTTGAGCATCCAACTCATCTTTTGGGCCGACTGATGAGTGCCGCAAAGCCCCTCATGGACTTCTCCTGTAGCCACTTGGGACTGCTCATGGTCTAAACACTTCAATAGCACTCTGTCGATGGTTCGGCGATACAATGTGTCGTCCAACAAAACGAATTTGAACGCTTGTCGCAGAACCTTCCGATCAACCCTTTGGCTAGGGTCTCTCAAATAATGGACGATTGGGACTCTCCAATCACCCTTGTAGGTTTTAGAGGGCTTCGCTGGTCTGCCTTCTGAAAAGACTTCTAAATTACTGACTTCGGGGTGCCCCCCGAGCCATTCAAACTCCTACCGAAGCCTGGCCGAGGTGGCCATTCGGAGTGTGCTGAGCCGAAGCTCTTCGGAGGGTTCGGACCCCGGGGAGCCTTCTCCGTTCGGGAGGCTTCGCACTATGGGCTCCAGCGTGCCAGAACCTTTGATCGGTAGAGCACTCCGATCCATGGGCTTCGGCGAGCGGGGGCCTTCGATGACCTGAGGGGTTCGACCCGAGGTGTGCGCCCGCCCACCTTTACTGGCTTCGGCAGTAAGACAGAACACCAGCTTCTCCAATACAGAAAAATTCCCTCTCCTGACTTGGTAGACAGATGCCTGCTGAGCCAAATCATTGGCGACTGAATTGGCTTCTCTTGACATGTGAGATATTTCGAAATCATCAAAAGTAGTAATTATGTCTAGACACTTGTCCAAGTAACTATTCAGCAAGCCATTAAAACATTGAGCATTCTTAGCTACTTGTTGTACTACTAATAACGAATCACCATATGCGTGAACATCTTTAGCGCCTACAGACTCTAGTAATTCAAGCCCTAACAACAAAGCTTCGTATTCGGCTTGGTTATTAGTGGAAGAAAACTCTAGTCGGACCGAGGCTTCAAAGCGCATACCACTAGGTGATATGAGAACTACTCCAATGCCTTGGCCACTCTTGCAAGCCGAACCATCAAAATAGATTTTCCATGGTACTACCATCAACGCGTAAGCCCATTTTCCGATTCTTCCACTTAGAATCGGATTTTGTAACATGTGCTTTATAACATCAGTTTGGCAAATGACAACACATGTAGTGGGGAGAAGATAATGGCGTAACTTGGTGCATGTGTAATAAAGTGATAAACCTAATCGCTCCACGAACGCGTACCTGGCTTCGGCGTCCAGCAGGCGGCGGCTCAACAATGTGATGATGTACTCTTTTCCCTCGACCTCCTGGGTTAGCACGGCTCCAATCACACCACCTTCAGTGGCGATATACAACCGAAACAGAATCCCAGCCTTGGGTGCTCTCACCACAGGCGGTGATGACAAGCACTCCTTGATCTTCTCAAAAGCACTTTGCTGGCTTGCCGACCAAGCGAACTCGGCTTCGTTTTTTAGCCAGAGTATGGGGACAAAGGCATCAATCTTGCCGGACAAGTTGGATATAAAGTGATGCAAATAGTTCAACTTGCCTAGCAGCTTTTGCACATCCTTCTTGCATGTCAGCGCTGCAACGTTTCTAATCTTTTCAAGTCTCTTAGGATCAATTTCTATGACTCTCTCATGAATCATGAAACCTAAGAACTTACCCACCGACACACCAAAAGCACACTTAAGTGGGTTCATCTTCAACCCATACTGTCGCATCCTATTGAAAGCAACCTTCAAATCGGCTAAATGGTTTCCCATAGCGTCCGATTTGACCATGACATCATCGATGTAAACTTCTAACATGACCCCTAACAAGTCATGAAAGATCAAGTTCATAGCATGCTGATACGTGGCGCCGACATTTTTCAAACCAAAAGTCATGACGACCCACTCGAATAAACCGACAAAACTAGGGCATCGAAAGGCAGTCTTGTAGACGTCCTCTTCGGCCATAAAGATTTGATTATAACCAGCATTGCCATCAAGAAAACTTAGTACCTTGTGTCCTGAGGCATCATTGATCAGCATGTCGACTATCGGCATTGGATACTCGTCCTTTAGAGTGGCTCTATTCAGATCCCTGAAATCGATGCATACTCGTATATTGCCGCTCCCTTTCTTCTGTACAAGCACAATGTTAGCAACCCATTCCGCGTACCTGCATGGCCTAATAAATTCAGCCTTGAGTAGTAGCTCCACTTCTTATTTAACTCGGTCATAGACGGCCGAATTAAAGCGGTGGGGAGGCTGATTATAAGGCCTAAATCCGGACTTAATGGGCAGCCGATGCTCTACGAGCTCGCGGCTTAGCCCTGGCATCTCGCTATACTCCCATGCGAAACAATCGACATACAACCGAAGTAACTTTATTACTTCAGCCTTTTCATTGGGCTGCAAGTGTTGGTTTACAAAAGTCGGCGTTGGGATGCTACCATTACCTATATCAACTTCCTCCAAGGGATCGTCTGACGCAAAACCTTGCCCTAATTTCTCTACTTCGCTAAAGTCCTCGATGGTTTCGGCAATACCGTCTCTATTAGACCGATACTGCTCCACACGAGACTTTAGCCAATCTAGATTATTCTCGCTAGGCATGACTATTAATACAAAAATAGTCGTGCTACTCCAGTCGGCTTTACAGACACTGGTACAAACCATCCTCCGGATATGCTAACAAAATCGTAGTCCGAAAGATCTCTGCCTGATAGACACTCTACTTTGTTATGGATGGCGTCAATCGACACATCGGCCAAAGCTACTTGGGCCGAAGTATCCGCGGGGATGATCTCCACCTCATCGCCATCCCACTGTATCAAGCACTGGTGTAGGGTAGAGGGAATGCAACAGTTCGCGTGAATCCAGTCACGTCCGAGTAACACGCTATAGTTACCTTGTATGTCGACGACAAAAAACGCTGTCGGCAACATCTTGTTGCCCACCGTCAACTCCATAGAGAGTACTCCCTTGGCCTCGGAGCTCTCGCCGTTGAAGCCATTGAGCATCGCGTTAGTCTTCTTCTTGTCTTCTTTGCCCCTGCCAAGTTTCTTCAACAATGAATAAGGCATTAGGTTAACGGTGGCGCCGCCATCGATGAGCATCCAGGAAATCGGCTTTCCATCGATGTGACCCCTGACATAGTGGGGCTTTAGATGGCGAGCCGAGTCCTCAGGCTTCTCGAAGATGGCGCTGCGAGGGCCGAGGTTCAATTGAGTGACCTCGGCCTCGTCCCGTGGTAGGGCGAACTCGGTAGGCAGCGTGACGATGTTGATGTCCATCACCTGGGGTGCGGGTCCCTCAGAGAAGGGTGAGTAATCGTCGTCGAGCATGTCGTCGTCGTCGCTTGGACTAGGAGTCGGGTTTTTTATCTCAACCGGCTTCTTCCTCCATACCTGTTTGGTAGCTAGCCGAGGGTGGATCTCTTCGAAGATAGCATCGCGCTCGGCCTCAACTTTCTTCTCGCGCATCTCCTGTGCCCGCAGCCTTTGTAGGCGTCTCTTCTGTGATTTGGACATGCCTGGAGGAGCCCAAGATGGCTGAGGCTTGGTGTCGGGTGCTACTGTTCGACTTCTGTTAATTCTGGTTGAAGTGGTACTGTGCCCTTCGGCTTTGGGCACCCTGTGCTCGGAGGGGGCTTCGCTGCGAACCCCGTCGGATGGACCGGCCTTGTTCGGCCGATCGAACCAAGCTCCGGCGCAGAGCTCGGTCGAAGTATGAGAATTACGTCCGTTAGACCTCGGCGACAAAGTCTTCGGGATTGGGGCTTCCTGAGACCCAACCCTGACGGTTATGGCTTCGGACTCCCTGACTTCGGCCTCCGCATGCTCGCACCCTTTGGCTTCGCTCTGCATGGTCCGATTCGGAGGCACCACGGACAGTCTATGGACGATGCCCCCCTCCGATGTGTCTGTTTGCTCCTGCCATCCATAATACTCCGAAGGAAAATAAGATACAGTGTTAGGTTGCGGAGGGTACCCTGACTCGGATACGTACGGAGCCCACGGGGTTCCCGCCCAGTCATACGGTGGAGGCATCGGCGGCTCTAGTGCCTCGCCCACTGTGAGCCGAACCCGTCACCTAGAGGGGGGTTCGGCCAAGTTGAAGGTGTCTCGGACCACACCAGCGAAGGGTCCTGCCAGGCCAGAGGTATGTTCGGCCAATGCGAGCCAAAGCCTCCCATCGGAGAAGTCCAATGCGGTGCGGGGTTCGGCCATTGGGGGCCAAAATTATTGTATAGGGGACCCGGCCACTGGGGCTCGAAGCTGTTGTACGGGGGGTTCGACCATTGTAGCTCGGAACCACCGTGTGGAGCATCAGGCCACCGTGGCCCTAAGCCTTCATGCGGAGGGTTCATCAGCTTCGGCCCGAAGCCACCCTTCGAAGGTCTTAGCCCCTTCGGCTGTTTTAGCTTAGCGCGCGGTCCTGCTTCTTGGGCCCTTCTCTGATGCTTGTTCAACAGCACATCATATGTCACCTTCGGCCTCTTGCGAGCCTTAGCCGAAGGGGTATTAACATTTTTCTTCCACACTCCTACCTCGGGGTTCTTTAGCACGAGTGTGCGAGTGCGTGGTTCTCCAACAATTACATCTTTCCCTTTAGCAGACTCGGCCTGTTCTGGCCGAATCAACACCTACTTTTCACCGAGGTCGATGGCGTTGACGGGAAAAAGGGTCTTTATCCAGCTTCATCTTCGGATCATGGTCTATTTTCAATCGTCCTTCTTCTATGGCCGATTGTATCTGCTGTCGAAAAACATTGCAAACATTAGTATTATGCGAATGTGAATCATGCCACTTACATTATGGATGTTTCTTTAACTCATCGGCAGATGGGATGACTTGACCCTTGGGTAACCTGAGAAGCTGACTTTTTAAGAGAAAATCAAATATTTTATCACATTTAGTTATATCGAACGAGTACTTGGCCTCCCTAAGTCTATTCTTTGTGGGGGATGGTCGTAACTAGGAGCAAGTGACAGGTTTATTTTTAGTGTTCCAAACCCATTCGGCCGCGTACATGTCGGTCGAATCCTCCTCCTTTGACTCCTCCTCATCAGAGCGTTCCATGATTTGGATTTCGGCTCCAGGCTTGCTAAACGTCTTAATAAATTTCTTATCTTTGGTTCGGCCTTCTTGGACTAGAGCCTGCTGTAGAACTTGGCCAACTTCTAAAAAGTTTTGGTTATCTAACTTTTCTTTAAGTTCGGAACGCAACCCGTTAAAAGCTAATTCCGCCAAGTCCCTTTCTGAAATATTAAGGCTAAAACATCGGTTTCTAGTATCCCTGAAACGCTTGATGTACTCTGAGGCGCTCTCACTAGATTTCTGCTTAACCGATGTCAAATGTGAAAGCCTAAGTTCTGTCTCACCTGTGTAGAAATAATCATGGAATTTCCGCTCTAAATCGTCCCACGTATGGATGAAGTTCGGCGGGAGCGCCGAAAACCAAGTGAAAGCAATGCCGGATAGTGAGAGAGAAAATAGTCTAACCTTTAGGGCATCTATCCCGCTAACCTCTCCACACTGCGCCAAAAATTGACTAACGTGCTCTAGTGTGGTCTTGCTACCCTCGCCATCGAACTTAGTGAATTCAGGGATCCTATAGCCGCGGGGGTAGGGTACCGTATCAAGATGGTCGGGGTAGGGCTTATGGTAAACCCTAACCCATCCCTTGGGCACGAAGCCGGCACACTCTCTAAATAGTGCACGGACCCACTCCTCTATGTCATCTTGGTATGTTCCTTGTGCGTGCCTCTCATGCGGTGGCACGACACGCGGTGGGATATCGGTGTGTCGGCCATGGGCCTCTTCCCTGCGCGCAATTTGTATGACGTGTCCGTGCCCGGGCACCTGCGCATGTGGTGCGGGCAGCGCGGGCACCGGCGCAGGCGGTGGTGCGTGGTATGCAGTATTAGTTTGACCGTAGGTGTAATGGTTGGTCTCGGCCATAAGTGGTGAGGCAGGAGACATGATTGTGCCAGTGTTGTCGTTGGTCCTACCGTATACGTGGTTTGCCGGTGGTGCACTAGCAATGGGAACCAGGGGTACGGCCTCAGTGAAGCCGAACCTTCTAAGAGTTGCCTCTACTTGGGAGCTAACTGCCGAATCTAAATGGTTGGCTAGCGAAGCACTAACGGCTTGATCTACTGATGCGGCTATTTTCTGCTCAATTTCTAAAGAAGATAAACGAGGCGATACAGGTGTTACCTGGACCTGAGCGAGGTCGGGGGTGACGATGTCACGCTTGATGAAGCCTACGCGTGTCTTGACGTAGCCCCCAAGCATCATGTCTTGGAGCGCCTTTAACTTTGCCTCGATCTCTGCTCGGTCTGCTGCGGGGATATCTTCAAGTGTAGGTGACAGTATGTTGCGGTTGTCAATATCCGTGCCTCATATTGCGTCCATCGGCGGTGTAGACGTAGTAGTCGATGTAGATGTATCGGTGGCCGATGTAGATGTACTCATTACATTGGCGTATCCTTCCCTAGCGGAGTAGCCAAAAAGTGTGTTGACACGAAAATGTGTCGCCGCACTTGGGTCAGTTCGATGATCCGAAAGCGCACGGATACTTAGGGACAAGCCTAAGCGTGACGTGGCACCGACGTCGCGTTCTGACTACCCTTAATAGTGATAAGGGGGGTGGAGTCGCCAGGCAACCAGATTACACAAAATAATCCAATTAGCCGAAAGAAATAGATTAAATAGAATAAAATCAGCAAACCAGTCGGAGCCCGTCTGATGCGAAGGGTGCGCCGAAGGGTACCTTCGGCGTCTAGTGCGAAGTTCTCCACCGAAGGGTGCTTCGGCGTTCGGACTGATTCGGCCGAAGGTGGACTTCGAACAGATCTGGACGTGATGATCACCTCCGAACAGTGGGGTTTGGCATGATATCTCCGATACAACAATCTATGAGACGATGACGCGAGAGCCACTTGCGAGTACAACTTCATCCAGTGTGGAGTATGGTCGTGGCTAAGCCTGTTGCGATGAAGTATGCTGGCGAAGCCTGTTGCTGAAGCCTGCGGTCCCGCCGAAGGGTGTCCTGGGACCTCCGAAACTGATCTCTCAGCTCCGGACACCTCCGACGAAGTGGCTTAGAACGTGCGAACCTGCAACAGAGACGATGCGATGTACCAATCCGGCCTGAGGACCGAATTTTGCTAAGTGTTGCACTAGTAGCGAAGGTAGCAATCTTTTACACAGATTAGCGGATACTTCACAGGCGAAGTACCAAGGCGATAGCAATCTATTACGTAGATTAACGGATACTTCATAGGCGAAGTAACAAGGATTACCATTGTTCCGTAGTGGCCGGCGGAGGGCTTCCAGGCAAACCCACGAAGAGGTACAGAAACATAAAGGTAAAGTAAATGCAATCAAAGCATGGGCTTTGGTTTGGTTTGGTTGGGGGGCTTCTCACGCCGGCCATGCCTCTCTATTTATAGGGGTTTGATTCCTAATCTAATCTGCTATTAATCCGGCCAGATAGAGATAAAGATTGAGCTAGAAACGCATCCAATTCTATCTCTGCCGAAGTGCGCTTTGGCCAGGCCCATCGAGGCCTGCTCCTTGGGCCGAAGCTTCAGCAGCGTGGGCTTTGGCCAGGCCCGTCGAGGCTTGCTCCTTGGGCCGAAGCTTCGGTAGCGTGGGCTTCGGCCAGGCCCGTCGAGGCTAGCTTCTCGGGCCAAAGCTTCAGTAGCGTAGGCTTCGACCAGGCCCGTCGAGGCTTGATCCTCGGGCCGAAGCTTCGGTAGCGTGGGCCTCCGAAGGCTTCCTGGACGAAGCCCATGGGTTGGCTAGAGGCTTTTGGAGCCCATAGCTCAATGGACTTCAGCCCTGTAGGGCTTCGGACAGACCCTGGACATGTGTACTTTCGGCCCAAATCACCAAAAATTGATATTTTGACAATCTAACCATTAATGTCATTTTTTGCTATCAACAGCGCCTTTGAGAAAATTAAAGAGTGCTTGTCATCACCGCCCATGGTGAGAGCGCCAAAAGCCGGAATTCTATTTTGGTTGTACATCGCTATAGAAGATAGCATGATAGGAGCTGTGCTAACTCAGGAGGTGGAGGGAAAATAGTACATCATCGCGTTCTTGAGCCGCCGCCTGCTGGACGTTGAGACCAGGCACATGTTTGTGGAACGTTTGTGTTTATCACTTTATTATACATGTACCAAACTATGCCACTATCTTCTCCCTAGCACGTGTATTGTTGCTTGTCAAACTAATGTCATAAAATATATGTTGCAAAAACCGATTCTAAATGGTAGAATTGGGAAGTGGGCTTATTCTTTGATTGAATATGATTTGGCTTATGATCCTTTGAGAGCTATGAAAGGCCAAATTGTCACTAACTTTAAAGTCGATCACCACGTAGACGTCAATTGGAGTAACAATGTTGCTCTAGTTGAAGTAGTACCATGGAAACTTTATTTTGATGGTTCAGTTTGTAAAAATGACCAAGGCATTGGAGTGGTCCTCATATCACCTAGTGGCATGCACTTCGAGAGCTCGGCCCGTCTAGAATTTCCTTCTACTAATAATCAAGCCGGGTATGAAGCTCTATTATTAGGACTTGAATTGATAGATTCCATGGGTATTAAACATGTTCATGTATATGGTGATTCCCTGTTGGTAGTCTAGCAAGTATCTAAGGTTGCTCAATGTTCTAATGGTATGCTAAATAGCTACTTGGATAAATGTTTAGACATAATTGCTACTTTTGATGACTTCAAAATTTCGCACGTGTCCGGAGAAGCCAATTCAATTACAAATGATTTGGCCCAGCAAGCATATGGCTATCAAGTGAGAAAAGGAAAATTGTCTGTACAGGAGTACAGGAAATGATGGAGGAGGGGGTGCCCGATCTTCCGTCAGGTGGGGGATAAACAATGATTTGTGGAGAACTCGACGTTGACGATCCGACTTCCGATCCAGGAGACCGGCCCTTGCAATCGCTACACCACTGCTCCATTAGTTATCAACCAAGAACATCCTGATTGACCTCACCAAGAAGGCTAATCCTTGCCTGCGAATCGAAGAACACAAGCAAGAATGCAGAAAACACAATCGAATTGAAAATTCTATTGGAATATGTGAATTGGGGTTCACTTACAAATTCGGCGAAGCAGCGTCTATCAAAGCAGCATGTAAACTAAACCCAAAAACCCTAGATGGCTGTAGAAACACCTTATATAGTAGTGTGGGACGCGCCCCTAATGGGCTCAACTGGATACACGACACAAAGGCCCAATAACGCAGAAAACAGCATGTTGATAGATTCTGGACTCTATCTTGTTTTGACGATTCCCATTGATCTAAATGAATTTTTAGATAAAACCGGCGGCATTGGAAAGGTTATTAAGTTATCTTTCCGTGGCTGGGTGGAACGTCAAAAACGGAGTCTGTATGCGGCATGGGCGATGATTTGAGTGCACGCTGCTCTTGGAATCCGAGTTGGACACGAATTGTAGTTGGATTGGACTCTCAAATTGTCTTGGACATCCTTCCTGGTTCTTCTCTAACTCATTGTTTATCTCCAAGTGATTTTCATCATCTCCATGGTTCCTAATAATAATAATAATATTAGGTAGTAATTTATTCTCAAGATAATATACTAAGATACTTAGAAACGAATTGACCTAGAGATTTAATCATTGTGCTCGAACTCGAATAATTGGATCTTGGTATTCATGTATGGTTGTATCATTGGTAGGGATGTCCTCATCATCCTCCCCTTCTTGATTTGGAGTCGTCCTCGACTCAACGTCTATTGGTCCCCAATCAACTTCCATGATAATACAAGAGTTCCATATACATGCATCTCTTCTATTAATCCAATAAAGTATTTCTGAAATTAAAATGAATGCATCTCATGGTGTAGCATCTGAAGTTCAAATATATAAAATTTAAATCTAATATGGAAAGCATGCACCTTAACTTGTTTCCTCACAATCATGATCCTATCCCAACTGGTGATGTTCTCATCATTCTCCCCCTCTTGAAATAGAGTTGTCATCGACTCATACTCATCTTTTGCTCCCATGGTTGGTTTCAATTCTGCAATGTTAAATGTGGAACTATCCCAAAACTTGGGAGGCAAGACAAGTTTATATTTATGTAACTCAACATAAGATAAAAACTTGGGAGACATATCAAATTTACACTTATGTAGCTCAATATGAGATAAATACTTAGTGATAACTGGGGGAAAAGTATAAACTATATTAGTAAGAGAATAATAAGGAGTTTCACAAATCACAACATAGCACACATCTTGACTTTGAATTTCAGTTTGATCAGTTTTATGTGCAAGGATAGAAGAATCTTTTAATTCGATTTCATGCTGAATTTCAGATCTAATATCAAGTTGTTTGCTCTCATTAGTTACCATCTCAATATCATCTTTAACAATTTCATCAGAAGTTGAAAGTAACAAAGTAGATTTCACATCCTCATGCACAATGATATAGTTATTAGTCCTATCATGGTGAAGTGCATCATTATCAAACTGCAAAGGGTGTTCTATTATTTCAGCTGATGAAGCAACCTCAATGGGTACCTGTAAGGACTTTTTACCTGATACCTCAACTCGTGCAGAGATGGAAGGCCATATGCTTGCTGATGTTTGTTCAGGTACATGTGCAGGTGCATGACGAACACTTGAAGAAGAGAAAGGCTTGGTTAGTACCGGCGTGCTCGTCACTCGTGGTGGATAGGAGTCTCTTGCCTTGTATTGTCGTTACTGCAATTCTTTCTCTGCAATGATGGTAAGATGGAACAAATGACTAAGAGTATTAAATTCTTTATAATAAACGATATCTTGAATCTCATGCCTCAATCCATCATAGAAGTGCCACATCGTGTCCTCCTAGTGCTCCACAACACCACATTGATTCATGCTCTCTCGGAGCTCAACATAATACTCTTTCACAGACATGTTACCTTGAACTAAGCATTGTAGTTTCTTACACAATTCACGATGATAAGAAGGAGAGACAAATTTACAACGCATAGCTATTTTTAAATTACCCCATGTATCAGGTTGTAATTGAAGTTCACTTATATCTTCCCACCAGATTAAAGCACGATTTTTAAACATACCAGTTGCTTGTTTAACTCTATGTTATTCAGGAACTAGATATAAGTTAAATTTATGTTCTACGGTCATCTCCCAATCTAGGTATTCTTCAGCATCATATTCACCATAAAAAGATGGGATGGTAAACTTACTTTTGATAGAAGAAACATTGTTACCATGATTATGATTTGTCGCGCCTTCCATACCTGCCATGGTTAGTAGAAAAGGAAAAACATTTTGAAAAAATATTAGCCCTATCAACTATTAGGTAGTGGAAGGTGTTCTCGCTCACACTCAAGCATCTTACCACAATCTTACAAGGTTCTTACCATCGCAGGGCAGTGGATGACACAATCTTGGTCGTGGCACAATTCTTGACTGGTTAGTGACTTCCAAAGAGAGTGGTATACGATTGCATAGACTCAAGCTGCACTAATCAAGAGTATGTATGTGGAGTCTAGGCGGTTAAACAAGAGTAATCTATATGGTGGAACACGATTAAGAAACATATAGTAATATTAAATAAATGTCTAGAGTACTTGTACTAATTGCTGGTTTGAATGTGATCCCTATAATAACAAGGCTTAAATGAGAGAGTGGTTGAGGCTCAAAGGATATCTAATAGATTAATAAAATCAGCACAAAACATTACCGAAAATAGCACCACACAAAACTAATATCTTCCAAGCTTATCCCTAAGTGCTCCTCCTTTTTTCGATATTCTTTTTTTTCATATATTTTTAACTCTTTTTTTGAACTCTTTTTTTACACTTATTTTTTGACTAGGAGCACAAAGAAGACAAACCAAGAAGATGTGATAAAATTTTGCTGCAAAGAAGTGCTATGTAGATAAATAAAGATGAGCTGAAAAATCTGCGCAAAAAACTTCAGGGATAGAAAACTCGATCTTTCCGATCGAATTTGGAAAAACTAAAATCGGCGAACCTAGCTAGGAAAACTTAGATCTAACTTTTTATGTAGATTTTGAAAATGTATTTATTTGCCTTATTCGGAGTCCGTATGCAAAAGATATGGTTTTTTTATCAGAAGTGGTACAAATCAGGGTTTTGAGGTTCTAGTTCGGACATGAATTGTAAATCAAAGGGGATTTATGGGTGGTGGCTAGTATAAGGGATTTAGAAAAAGGGATCACAATACTAACCAGCAACCGGACTTGACCAAGGACACAAACTCAATACTACGGACTCTAAAACCAAAACATGCAAAGGCTAGGGATGGTCTTGGATTGGGGAAAAACTACGACTACAAATTTTTTGATGGCTTTTTCATGGATTATGGGATGAATATGAAATCAATCTAATCTAAGATACACGAACCTGACGGTAAACCAAGCTCTGATACCACTTAATGGAGGAGGGGGTGCCCGATCTTCCGTCAGGTGGGGGATAAACAACGATTTGTGGAGAACTCGACGTTGACGATCCGGCTTCCGAATCACGAGATCGGCCCTTGCAATCGCTACACCACTGCTCCATTGGTTATCAACCAAGCACAGCCTGATTGACCTCACCAAGAAGGCTAATCCTTGCCTGCAAATCGAAGAACACAAGCAAGAATGCATAAAACGCAATCGAATTGAAAATTCTATTGGAATCTGCGAATTGGGGTTCACTTACAAATCCGGCGAAGCGGCGGCTATCAAAGAAACGTGTAAACTAAACCCAAAAACCCTAGATGGCTGTAGAAAAACCTTATATAGTAGTTTGGGACACACCGCTAATGGGCTCAACTGGATACACGGCCCAAAGGCCCAATAACGCAGAAAACAACATGCTGATAGATTCTGGACTCTATCTTGTTTTGATGATTCCTGTTGATCTAGAATGAATTTTGAGATGAAAGCAGCGGCATTGGAAAGGTTATTAAGTTATATTTCCGTGGCTGGGTGGAACTTCAAAAACAGAGTCTGTATGCGGCCTGGGCGATGATTTGAGTGCACGCTGCTCCTGGAATCCGAGTTGGACACGAATTATAGTTGGATTGGACTCTCAAATTGTCTTGGACGTCCTTCCTTGTTCTTCTCTAACTCATTGTTTATCTCCCAGTGATTTTCATCATCTCCATGGTTCCTAACAATAGTAATAATATTAGGTAGTAATTTATTCCCAAGATAATATACTAAGATACTTAGAAACGAGTTGACCTAGAGATTTAATCGTCGTGCTCGAACTAGAATAATTGGATCTTGGTATTCATGTATGGTTGTATCATTGGTAGGGATGTCCTCATCAGGAAAGGCCAATGCTTGAAATCCCTGCCGAAGCGAGAGGCTTCAGGCGGATGCGAGGTCCATCGAACCCTCCGGTTTGGAGCCCTTCATCCACCGAAGGGTGCCGCGCGTCGGAGCTCTTGTGCCGAAGCCCTTCATTTGACGAAGTACTCTGCATGTCGGGTCCTTCACACCGAAGCCCTCCTAGCACCGAAGGCCTTCGCGTGCTGGACCCCTCCATTGAGGGACCTCGGTCTGATTCTCCGCACAACCGGTCCGGTTAGCCTTCGATAGAAACAAAAGGGACCCGGGGGCACCCCTAAATCAATAATTTAGGCGCCACTTCAGGGAATGAATTAGCAAGCCCTCTGGAGATCTAGAAGGATGATTGGAGAATTCCAATCATCCAGTACCTAAGCAATCCCAGTTAAAGGGTTGATCGGAAAATTCGGCGACAGGCGTTTAAATTTGTACTACTCGACGATATACTGTATCATCGAACTATTGATGGGGTACTCCTAAAGTGTTTAAACGTCAATCAATCTAAGGTAGCTACAGGAGAAGTTCATGAGGGACTTTGCGGCACTCATCAGTCGGCCTAAAAAATGAGTTGGATGCTCAAAAGAGTAGGGTTTTATTGGCCAACTATGACTGAAGTTTGTTTTAAGTATTATAGAGGGTGTGAAGCATGTCAAAAATTTGGTAATATTCAGTTAGCTCCTGCGTCGTTACTTAACCCAATTATCAAACCATGGTCGTTCTGAGGTTGGGGTTTAGACTTCATCGGCCAAATTCATCCTCCCTCTTCAAAAGGACATCGGTTTGTGCTGATGGCGACAGACTACTTCACCAAATGGACTAAATTCGTGCCTCTCAAGAACATGACTCGCAATGAGGTAACTGATTTCATCTTGAAGCACATTATACACAGATTCGGTATTCCCCAAACTCTCACTACAGATCAAGGTACTTCATTCATTGCTAAAGAAGTGAGAGATTTTGCCGAATTTTATGGTATTAAGTTAATAAATTATTCACCATACTATGCTCAGGCCAATGGACAGGCCGAGTCTAGTAATAAAACTGTGATTAAGCTCATTAAGAAGAAAATCGAGGAATTTCCGAAAAGGTGGCATGAACTGCTTTCGGGGGCATTATGGGCTTGTAGAGTTGAAAAGCAGGATGCTACCAAAGTTAGTCCGTATGAGTTAGTATATGGACAAGAAGTCGTTCTGCCGGTAGAGGTAGATATTGGCTCTTTAAGATTTCTTAAACAAGATGGCTTATCAGTCGATGAATATGAAACTCTTTTGAAGGATAACTTGGAAGAAGTGGCCTATAAGAGGTTGGGGGCTTTAGAAGACATAGAGAGAGACAAAAGAAAAGTAGCTAGAGCCTACAACAGGAGAGTAAAACCAAAATCATTTAAAGTTGGTGACTTGGTTTGGAAAACGATTTTACCTTTAGGCACTAAAAGCCCAAAATTTAGGAAGTGGCCGCCTAGTTGGGAAGGGCCTTTTAAAGTGACTGAAATCGCTCCAGGTAATGCATACTTGTTAGAGTCCCGCGCACCGGAGCTATTTCGCATCAGGGTTGCTTCGTGATGGGGTTACGCCAGAACACTCCGTGTCAGGCTTCGTCATGACCAACACTCTGCTCGGAACGTATTTGCGCCAGCGCACTGCATCAGGTTTTGTCGCGTCAGAGACTTCGCACTGAACCTTGTCGTTCGAAGGTGATTTCATGTCACGATCTGTTCGGAGCCTATCTTCGGCCAGATCAATTTGAACGCTGAAGGTTATCTTCGGCACACCCTTCGCATCAGATGTCGAAGGCCTCCTTTGGTGACCCTTCGCACGGTACACTTTGAACTAGTCAGGCTCCGTTAAGCTGATTGGTTTCTTTTCGGCTAATTGGATTATTTGCTTGTGATCTGATTACCTGGCGACTCCACTCCCTTGCCACCATTAAGGGTAGTCGGAATGCAATGTTAGTGTTGTGTCATGCTTAGGCTTGTCCCTAAGTATCCACACGCTTTTGGATAATCGAACTAACCCACGTGCGGGGCACGTTTTTGTGTCAACACACTTTTTGGCGACTCCGCTGGGGAAGGCTACGCCAACATGATAAGTACATCTGCATCGGCTATGTGTACCTCAACGAAAACTACTACGTCTACATCACCGATGGGTCCCATGGGGGTGCAGAATCGACAACCACAACATCATGACGCCCACCCTTGCGGACATCCTAGAAGAAGATCGAGCAGAGATCAAGGCAAAGATGAAAGAGCTACAAGATCTCATGCTTGTGAGCTACGTCAAGACACGTGCGGGCTTCATCAAGCACGACGTCAACATCCCCAACCTCGCCCGAACTCAGGTAATGCCAGTATCACCTCCTTTATCTTCTTTAGAGATTGAGCAAAAGATAACTGCATCAGTAGATCAAGCCGTTAGTGCTTTGCTAGCCAACCGTTTAGATTTGGCGGTTAGCTCCCAAGTAGAGGCGATGTTTAGAAGGTTCGGCTTTGTCGAAGCCATACCTCTAGCTCCGATTGCTAGCGTACCCCCGACATTTACAGCAGAACTGACGGTAGTATCGGCAAGGCTATTACGTCTCCGGCCTCGACATCTACAGCTGAGACCAGTCACCATGCTTATGACCAAGCTAGCACCGCCTACTACGCGCCAACTCCACCTACGCTTGTGCTAGCTTTTCCCGCGTTGCCTGCACCACATGCTCCTACACAGACGCATAGACCCAAACATGTAATGTATCTCAAGACAGATCGTGAAGAGGACCCTCGCGGCCGACACACCGGCATACCACCACGTGTCGCGCCCCCTACATGAGAGACACGCATGCAGGGGTCCAGGATTACATTGAGTGGATCTGTGTGCTGTTTAGGGAATGCACTGGCTTCACGCCTAGGGATCAATCTAGGGTCTACCGAAAGTCGTACCCCGATCAATTTGATACCATACTCTACCCTCATGGCTATAGAGTCCCTGAATTCACCAAATTCGATGGTGAGGGTAACAAGACCACACTAGAGCATATTAGCTAGTTCTTAGCACAATGTGGAGAAGCTAGTGGGTCAGACGCATTAAAACTTAGACTATTTTCTCTTTCACTATCCGGCATCGCCTTCACTTGGTTTCGGCACTCTCGTCGAACTCCATCCAAACGTGGGCTCAATTAGAACAAAGGTTCCATGAATATTTTTATACGGGCGAGACAGAACTCAGGCTTTCACATTTGATAACGGTCAAACATAAATCTAGTGAGAGTGTTTCTGAGTACGTAAAGCGCTTTAGAGGTACCAGAAACCGATGTTTTAGTCTCAATATTTCAGAAAGGGATTTGGTGGATCTAGCCTTTAACGGGTTGTGTTCTGAGATTAAAGAGAGGTTAGACAACCAGAACATTCTAGAAGTCATCCAAGTCCTATAGTAGGCCTTGGTCCAAGAAGGCCGAGCCAAAGATAAAAGGTTCATTAAGACGTTCAACAAGCCTAGGGCTGAAGTCCACATCATGGAACACTCTGACGAAGAAGAGTCGGAAGAAGAGGAAGATCCGGCTGACATGTATGCGGTCGAATGGGTTTGGAATGCTAAGAGAAAGCCCATCACTTGTTCCGAGCTACGGCCATCTCCCACTAAGAGTCGGCCCAGCGAAGTTAAATATTCATGTGATATAACTAAGTGCGATAAAATATTTGATTTCCTCTTGAATAAGCAGCTCCTTAGGCTTCCCAAGGGCCAGGTCATCCCGGCCATCGATGAACTAAAGAAGCGTCCTGTTGACACGAAAACGCGCCCACACACTTGGGTCAGTTCGACGATCCAAAAGTGTGCGGATACTTAGGGATAAACCTAAGCGTCACGCGGCGCCGATGACACGTTCCGACGAATCCTTAACGGTTGTAAGGAGTAACAAAGTCGCTAGGAAATCAAATAAATATTTAGAAATAAAGTTTGATTAGCCAATATGTGAGAAAATAACTAAAAATAATAAAACCTAATCAAATCGGCCAGAATAGGGCCTATTCTGATATGCAAATAAAGCGGCGGTCGGACCAGAGGTATACTCCCGGTCGGACCGGTGATGCGAAGTATCGCCAAAGGGGTACCCTTCGGTGCTCGGCATGGGATAGATCCGAAGTACCCTAAAAGGGGAGGCTTCGGCCTATTGGCTGGTCGAACCGGAGTAGAACACCTAGTCGGACCAACGCCTGCGAAGGTGTCGCCGAAGAGGGCTTCGACGTTTTGGTGTGAAGCGGGCTCTGGGCGGTTAGACCGACGAAGGGTACCCAGTCATACCGACGGAGGGTTCTCGCCGAAGAGGGCTTCTAGGTGATGGAGAGGAGTGCTCCAGTGTGGAGTGGTCCACTGCAGAGAGGTTCTCGCCGAAGAGGGCTTCGGTGTGATGGCGAAGAGTGCTCCAACGACTTTGTAGATTAATAGCAATCACCCCCAAACTTCTTGGCGATGATTTTGAATATGTTTCCCTTGCAAAACAGTAAAATATCAAGTGCAATCTGGCCTAAAGGATTACCGTGGATTAAACGATAAAAATCCGTTTCATGGATTAAACGGGAGATTCACGAGCGAATCAACAAGGGTTACCGTGATTTCGACATGGCGGACGGAGGGCTTTCAGCACAAACCCACGAAGATGGACTTTACTTGGCTAATCCTAGGACAAGGAAAGTATATTGGAAGATAAAATAACGATTCAAAGCGAGAGTTTTGTGTTGATATGAAAGCGGGGGTCCTCCTGAATCGCCCTCACCCCTATATTTATAGGGGCTGGTCTCACCTAATTTGAGTAGGATTCGGCCAAGTGGTTAAGATTTGGATAAGAGATCTCCCCTAATCTGAGTAGGATTCAGCCAAGTGGTTAAGATTTGGATCAGAGATCAAAAACAGCCGGACTATACTAATCTGAATAGAACTCTACCGGCCGGAGTGGGCCTCCACGGGCCTCACTAAAGCTAGCTTGCCAGGCCGAAGCCTACAGGCCGTCGAAGGGGCCCACTGGGCCAAAGCCTGCCTGTGAAGCAGGCCTCCGAAGGTGCTACCGAAGCCTAATGTAGGACGGGCCTGCGGCACTTCAGGGCTTCGACCTGTGCTGGAGATGGCATATTTTCGGCCCAAATTACCAAAATTGATATTTCGACAATTTCGACCATTAATGGCAAAGTCGAGTGTCAGCACATGCCCCTTGCCTTTTAGCAAACTTAGTGAGCTAAAAGCATAGTGAGCCATGGGCGGTACTCTCTATTTGTTTACCTACCAAATCGTCCACTTCATAACCCAAAACATTTGAATTTGATGAGGATGATTTGTATGACTCACTAATATGACCAGGGGACTTAAGCGCCGGATTTTCTTCAAATCAGACTTTAGTTATTTTACTAGTTCTGCCCCCCCCCGAGTCCCTCGCGAGGATGCAGTCCCTACTCAGCGAGGGTAGAAGCTGGCTAGCTACTTGCGTCTCCGCACCTAGCGTGTCCTAACTACAGATGTGGACTCGCCCGGTGGGCTACCTTTGCATTCTTCGGCCTCTTTTTCTATAAGATACTCAGCACGAAGACGTTGCAATTGCCTTTTTTGGGGCTTAGTCATCCTTGGAGATGCCCATAAAGCTTGCGACTTGGTTCCGGGCATCACAATTTTGCTCCCAGAACCTTCAGTCGAACGGGGTGTACCTAGAACAACCTTAGCTACTTGCGGGCTGAACTCATGCTCCTGTTGAGGGTTCGACCTCTTTGGAGGGGGTGGCCGAGGGCGTTTGTCTTCGGCCCTTCTCCTATGCCTCTAGAGAAGCATCCCAAAAGTTACCTTCGACTTTTTGCGGGATTCAGTCGAAGATGGTTTGTCGACATTTACTTTCCACACTCCTACCTTAGGGTTCTTTGGTATGAGCACGTGTGTGCGAGGCTTCCCAATGACGACTGCCTTTCCTTTAGATGACTCGGCATGTTTGGGCCGAATCAGTACCTTCTTCCCGTCAAGATCAATGTTGTTTACGAGAAAGGGATCATGATCTAGCTTCATTCTAGGGCTAGAATCTATCTTCAATCGTCCTTCATCTATGGTCGGTTGAACTTGCCAACAAAAAACATTGCATTCATTAGTAGAATGGTAAAGTGAATCATGCCACTTACAGTGCGCACGTTTCTTCAAGTTGTCAACAGATGGAATGAAGTGACCTTTGGGCAACCTGAGGAGCTTGCTTTTCAATAGAAAATCAAATATTTTATCGCACTTGGTCACATCAAATGAGTACTTAACTTCATTGGGCCGACTCTTAGCGGGAGACGGTCGTAATTCGGAGCACGTGATTGTTTTAGACCCACTAGGCCTGGTCCATTCGACTGCATACATGTCAGCCGAATCTTCTTCTCCTGATGACTCTTCTTCGGAGTGCTCCACGATGTGTAGCTTGGCCTTAGGCTCACTAAAAACTTTGACAGACCTTTTGGCCCTGGCTCAGCCTTCTTGGTCCAGAGCCTATTGTAAAACCTGACTAACCTCGAGAAAGTTTTGGCCGTCTAGCTTTTCCTTAATTTCGGAATGCAAATCGTTGAAAGCTAAGTCGGCTAGATCCCTCTCGGAGATGTTTAAACTAAAACATCGGTTCCTAGTGTCTCGGAAGCGCCTAATATAGTTAGAAACACTCTCATTGGTCTTCTATTTAACCGATGTCAAATGTGAGAGTCTAAGTTCGGTTTCCCCAGTGTAAAAATAATCGTGGAATTTCTATTCTAACTGGGCCCAAATCTGGACGGAGTTCGGCGGTAGCGCCAAAAACCAAGTGAAAGCAGTGTCAGACAGTGATAAGGAAAATAATCTGATCTTAAGCGCATTTGACTCGCTTGCTTCACCACACTGTGCTAGAAATTGGCCTATATGCTCTAGGGTGGTCTTGCTACTCTCGCCATCAAACTTGGTGAACTCAGGGACCCTAAAGCCACGACGATATGGGATGGCATCGAAATGGTCTAGGTACGACTTACGGTAAACCCTAATCCGACCCCGAGGTGTGTAACCAGTGCATTCCCTAACAAGCGCGTGAATTCGCTCGTCAATATCCTCTATGCTTCTGGCCTGTGTGCATCATGCGGGGGCACGACACGTGGTGGTATGTTGGGGTGTCGGCCATGCGGCTCCTCCTCTCGTGGCAACTCATGGTAAATGGGATGCTCAGGCCTATGTGGGTATGCGGGAGCAGGAGGTGTGGGCAGTGCGTGAAAGGGTAGCGCGGGCGCAAACGGCGTGTGTTGGGGGAAAATATCTTATCTTCGGGGTTATTGCCGAAGCAGCATAAAGACAGTCAACCAGTTCGAAGATTGTCCGAAGACCATCTTCGAAGATGCCCAGAACCTCGTTCGAAGTCCGAAGACAGGCATTGGTTCGAAGTATATCTTCGAACCAAAGCCCTTCAGGATCTTTTCTGCCAGCTAAGATGGAAGACTTATCTTCTATCCTATTAGATTAGTCTTTTACCATTTTAGCCCTACTAAGGAAGCCGAATAGTTTCCTTAATGTCGGTTGTAATAGAGGGGTAAATAGGTCTTTTCCTTAATGTTTAGGCCTATAAATACCCCCCATTTCACCCTGTAAGAGGGACCGATTACAAGTGATTCAATATACACTTTCGAACTATTCTAAGTTATTATCCTTTCGGAGGCTTAGAACAGTTTGCTTCGCAAACACTTCGTTTGTTAGTTTCTTTTCTACAGAAACCTGTTAGCGTAATCTTTTACGCCAACAGTTGGCGCCGTCCGTGGGGAACCTAGTCCAAAAAACTTCGTTCTCTACCAACCTTTTGCATCATGCCTCCTAAGCGGAGCGCACCTCGCAATCCTACTCGGAGGTCTTCTCGGATCTCCGGAGAGATACCTTTCGACACAGTCGAAGTCGGAGGGTCTTCGACTATCCCTCCACCTCAAACTCCGCAAGGGGCTTCTATCCCTCGAGGATACGAAACCTCTCCACCAACCCCTTCTACACTCCGACCGCCCGGAGCCACTCTGCCACCCTCCATTCCGATTCGAACTGATCATACCAGTTCTCAAGACCCGGAAGGTCCTTCCGGAGGAGATGAAGATAGCCTTGGAGATATGGCCACTCAAATGGCCAATCTTCAAGTCGAGGTAGCGAGGTGGCGGCAAGAGGCTGCGAACAGGCTTCGTCCTCAAGTCACCCCAGTTATCCCCGAAGTGCACGAAGACGACGATCTTGACTATCCCGAAGCCCCGGAGAACGCCTCTTACGACAATGAATCTCCGTTGCATCCCGAGCTTCAGAAGGTTCGCTTCGATCCGAGGTTCAAAGCTTCGAAGCTTAGCAAGTATGCCGGAGACGAAGATCCCAGTGAGTTTGCGCGTTCTTATGCCCTAGCAATCGAGGCTAGTGGCGGAGACAGAGAAACTATGGCGAAGTGCTTCCCGTTAGCCCTTCAAGGAGTGGCGTTGAGATGGTTCTGGTCTTTAAAACCAGGATCAATCACTTCATGGTCACAGTTGAAGAAGAAGTTCATAAGTAACTTTCAGGGCACTTTCGTGCCCCCCATGTCGACAGGAAGCCTTTTCCAAGTGAAACAGCTCCCCGGAGAAACATTGAGGCAGTACTTCAAGCGCTTCGCTCACACGAAGTCGCAAATTCGGGGGCTGTCCACATCTTCAGTGGTTGATGCGGCTCGGGAAGGCGTCAGTCATAAAGGCCTTCTGGATAAATTGCATCGGAAGAGCATCACCACAGTATCACAGTTGATGTCGTACTTCGAGGAGTACTCGAAGTCGGAAGAAGGTTGGCTTCGGAGGACTACTGCTACTTCGACAGTGTTGACAGAAGTTAAAGCAGAGGTGAAGACTTCGGCTCAGCCGCAAGAACCAGTCTCCGAAGTGCAACATGATAGAAGAAGAGGGCAAAAGCACCCTCGCTCTGAGGTCTTAAACATTGCACCCCCGCAGAAGTTTGCACCAAGAGCTCCACAGTCTGCGGGGAACAAGTCCAGCGGCTGGAGGCCGCCAGGGAAAACGGTTGGCAAGGGCCAGACCCTTTTTTGCTGTATTCATGGAGAGAATCGAAGCCATGCAACTGACACCTGCAAGGCTATTCTTACCCTTCGGGGAGAATACTTGGAGAGAACTTCGGGTCGAGGTAGTACCGACCGAAGTCCAGCAGCAGCAGTGCGCTCGGAGCCGGTCCAGGCTGTGGCGCGGATAGAAAATTTTGATGCTGCAAGGCATCCTCCGGTGGCCAATGTTATGCCACCTCCGAAGCAAGAAGAAGGGCAAGATAGAGGGAAGAGAGTAGTTCTCCCTATCTCCGGAGGAGGTACCCTCGGAAGCATGTCCAAGAGACAGCGAAGAGAGTACGTTCGAGAAGTAGGCCATATTGGGACTTCGTCATCTGCAGCTGCAATGCCGGAGTGGTCTCATGTTCCAATATCTTTCTCTGCGGAGGATGCAGCTGGTATCAAGTTCCCGCATGCAGATCCATTGGTTATTACTGCTGATATTGCAGGGACAGAAGTTCGAAGGTCATTGTCAAAGAAGGTAAAGAATACACTTTTCAATTTGGTAAAGATTTACCTCCCGAAGTTGCAACTTCCTTGGAAAAGGTCGTAGAAGAAAATCTGGATGTCTTCGCTTGGTCTGACGAAGATATCACCGGAGTCGATAGGGATATTATTGAGCACAGCTTGCTTGTAAACCCGAAGGCCCGGCCTGTTCGACAAGGGCTCCGGAAAATGTCCGCAGAGAGAGCTGCTCTAGCTAAGGACGAAGTTGAAAAACTGCTGAAGGCTGGGATTATCAGAGAAGTGGCCCATACAGAATGGTTAGCCAACCCAGTCTTCGTCAGGAAGAAGTCCTCCGGAAAGTGGCGCATGTGCATTGATTTCACATCTTTGAATAAAGCGTGCCCACGTGACCCCTACCCCATGCCCCGAATTGATCAACTAGTTGACTCCACTGCAGGTTCGGAGTTACTAAGCTTCCTCGACGCGTATTCTGGTTATCATCAAATATGGTTGAAGCGCGAAGATGAAATCAAGACGAGCTTTGTAACTCCTTCGGGAGTCTTCTGCTATGTAAGAATGCCCTTCGGCCTAAGAAATGCCGGGGCTACTTTTTCAAGATTAGTTGCTAAGGCTCTAGGTCATCAACTAGGTCGCAATGTGGAGGCCTATATGGATGATATTGTAATAAAGAGTGCTTTAAAGCACCAACATAGCCTAGACTTAGCAGAAACATTCAATAGCCTTCGGGCATGTGGGATCCGCCTTAACCCCGAAAAATGTATATTCGGAGCTAAGGCTGGAAAGTTGTTAGGGTACTTAGTTTCAAGTAGGGGAATTGAAGCTAGCCCTACTCAAATAACTGCGCTGCAGAAGATGGCTCCTCCGGAGAATTTAAAGCAAGTGCAAAAGCTGACTGGACGTCTGGCCGCACTTAGCAGGTTTTTATCAAGGTCTGCGGAGAGGAGTTTGCCAATCTTTAAAGCTTTGAAAGGGTCCGAAGATTTTGCATGGACACCGGAGTGTCAGAAAAGCTTCGAAGATATTAAAGATTATCTCAGTAATCTTGCTACACTTACGGTGCCTATTGCGGACGAAACCCTACTTCTGTATCTTGCAGCCACAGGCTCAGCTGTCAGCGTAGTCCTTGTCAGAGAAGTTGATATCAATGGGAAGTTGGTCCAAAATCCTGTCTATTTTGTATCCGAAGCATTGTCAGGAGCAAAGACAAGATACTCCGAACTTGAAAAGTTCGTTTATGCTCTGATAATGGCTTCGAGGAAGCTAAGGCATTATTTTTTGGCTCATAATGTAATTGTACCAACTTCATATCCTTTAGGAGATATGCTCCGAAGCAAAGATTCCACTGGAAGGATTGGAAAGTGGGCAGTAGAACTAGCACCCTTCGGCATATCTTTCCTGGCAAGGACAGCTATCAAATCTCAAGTCCTAGCAGACTTCGTAGCAGAGTGGACTCCACCTGCGAAGTTGACTCCGGAAAAATCAGATGACGGAGTTTGGATTATTTACTCCGACGGGGCTTTCCAAGCATCCGGAGCAGGCATTGGGGCAGTATTAATTTCACCATCAGGACAAAGAGCAATGTACTCCGCAAGACTCAACTTTAAGTCTACCAATAATATAGCGGAGTACGAAGGAATATTATTGGGACTCCGGAAAGCACGTGCTCTAGGGGCTACAAGAATAATTATAAAAACAGATTCTCAGATAGTAGCAGGGCACGTAGACAAAAGTTTTCAAGTCCGACATCCACAGCTTGCAAAGTACTTGGAAGAAATTCGCAAGATCGAAGCACATTTCAAGGGTATTTCCATTCGGAGTATACCAAGAGCTGAAAACGTGCAAGCGGACATTTTAGCGAAGGCTGCTGCCGGAGCTGTGGATGTGCCTGACGAAGCTTTCTATGAGGAGCTCAATATACCTTCGGTGCCACAAGTTGCTTCTGCAGAGATTCTCTGCATTCCTAGTGCAGATTGGAAAGATTCAATCATAGAACTCTTGCAAGGAGGAACGAATTTGCCCGAAGAGCCCCAATTGTCAAGATTAAAGCTCAGAGCAAGAAACTATCAGTTAATCAACGGTATATTATACAAGGCCGGAGTATGTTCCCCTCTACTCCGATGTATATCTCAAGCCGAAGGCCAAAAAATTCTCCGAGAAATTCACGAAGGCCTTTGTGGAAGTCATTTAGCCCCTAGAGCTCTGGGAGGAAAAACACTTCGCCAGGGGCTTTATTGGCCCACAATAACAGCTGATGCGAGAGCTTGGTCCGCACTTGTCAAGGATGCCAGTGGATGGGTCGACGGAGTCATCGCCCACCAACAGCTCTTCAAGTCATTGCTCCGGTATGGCCTATGGCCAGATGGGGTATGGATCTAATTGGTCCCTTTCCGTTAGCAAAGGGAAATCTGAAGTTCGCAGTGGTAGCTATTGAATATTTTTCTAAGTGGGTGGAAGCAGAGCCCTTAACAGCTATCACTTCGAATAATGTACAGAAATTCTTCTGGAAGAACATTATTTGCCGGTTCGGAGTGCCTAAATATCTCACAGTTGATAATGGAACACAGTTCGACGCAGAACCCTTCAGGAAGTTTTGCGAAGACCTAGGCATTCAACTATGTTTTGCTGCAGTGAGACATCCTCAGTCGAATGGAGCCGTTGAGCGAGCCAATGGAAATATCTTATCAGGGCTAAATCGAAGAATAGTAGGGTTGTCAAAGGGATTGTGGACCGAAGAGCTTCCGAAGATTCTGTGGTCCATTCGGACTACGCAAACAAGGTCCACAGGTTTTACTCCGTTCAGACTACTATTCGGAGATGAAGCTATGACTCCAACGGAGCTCAAAGGGGGCTCATTTCGCAGCACCGAACCAGACATCGAAGAAGAAAGACAAGCTTCGTTAGATTTGTCAGAAGAAACAAGACTTCGAGCTGTAGCTAATTTATCAAAATATCATCAGCAGACGAAGACTTGGTATGACTTTTTTGGCACGACAACAATTCTTTTGGTCGACTCAGAGGACAATTCTTTTGGCACGTCAAAGTTCTTATCTCCATGCATTTCGGAGATAAAACAAAAATCAATAACCCCTATGATTGGTTATCTTTTCTTTCCGTATACTGCTCTCCTAACGTTACAGGTCGAACGGAGAAGCGTATTCGAGGGGCTACTGTTGGGGGAAAATATCTCATCTTCGGGGTTATTGCCGAAGCAGCATAAAGACAGTCAACCAGTTCGAAGATTGTCCGAAGACCATCTTCGAAGATGCCCAGAACCTCGTTCGAAGTCCGAAGACAGGCATTGGTTCGAAGTATATCTTCGAACCAAAGCCCTTCAGGATCTTTTCTGCCAGCTAAGATGGAAGACTTATCTTCTATCCTATTAGATTAGTCTTTTACCATTTTAGCCCTACTAAGGAAGCCAAATAGTTTCCTTAATGTCGGTTGTAATAGAGGGGTAAATAGGTCTTTTCCTTAATGTTTAGGCCTATAAATACCCCCCATTTCACCCTGTAAGAGGGACCGATTACAAGTGATTCAATATACACTTTCGAACTATTCTAAGTTATTATCCTTTCGGAGGCTTAGAACAGTTTGCTTCGCAAACACTTCGTTTGTTAGTTTCTTTTCTACAGAAACCTGTTAGCGTAATCTTTTACGCCAACAGCGTGTAATAAAATGTGTGGTCTAACTATCCATCGGGCTGGTCTGACTGTAGGCGCACTAGCCGGTCGGACCGACCTGAAAGCTAGTCTGACCGTAGGTATATGGGTCGGCTAGACTGGCCTGGTAGCCGGTCAGATCGGCTATCGTCGGTGGTGGTGCCTGGTATGTGTTGGTTTGGTTGGCCCAAGGTCCGACCTGACCTTCAATGGTGTGCACAGCCTCGGCCCTGGAAATTGGAGGTGTATATGTAATGGCCTTTCCGGGGCTCCCATCGGTTCTACTATGTACGTGGTGCGCGGGGGTAGGCTAGCAATCGGGGTGTGAGAAACGGCCTCGGAAAAGCCGAATCTCCTAAACATCACTTCCATTTCAGGCCCTAGTCGATTGAAAATGTAGCACTAATGGCCTGATTCACTATAGCGGCTATCTCCTATCTAATCTCTAAGGGGGATAAAGACGGGAGAGATGGTAGTGGTACCATGTTTCCGGAGAGGTCGGGGATGTTGATGTCATGCCTAACGAAGCCTGTGCGAGTTTTCGTGTAGCGCCTGAGCATGAGGGCATGAAATTCCTTCGTCTTGGTTTTAATCTCGACCCGATCCTCTTTAGGGATGTCCGTGAAAGTAGGGAGGATGATGTTGCGGTTATCGATTTTTGTGTTCATGCCCCCTGGGTCCATCGGCGATAGGGGTACTGTTTCCGTATTCGTAGTAGTCGTGACCAATGTAGACATGCTCATCATGTCGATGTCGTCCCCAATGGAGTCACCAAAAAGTGTGTTGACACGAAAACGCGCCCAAACACTTGGGTCAATTCGACGATCCAAAAGCACCCGGATACTTAGCGATAAACCTAAGCGTGACGCGATGCCGACGTCGCGTTCCGATGAATCCTTAACGGTTGTGAGTAACGAAGTCACCAGGCAATCAAACAAATATTTCGAAACAAAGTTTGATTAGCCGATATGTGAGAAAATAACTAAAAATAATAAAACCTAATCAAACCGACCAGAACAGGGTTGATTCTGATATGCAAATAAAGCGGCGGTTGGACCGAAGGTATACTCCCGGTCAGACCGGTGATGCGAAGTATCGCCGAAGGGGTACCCTTCGGCGCTCGGCGTGGGATAGATCCAAAGTACCCCGAAGGAGGGGAGGCTTCGGCCTATTGGCCGGTCGAACCTGAGAAACCAAGTGAGGGTTTTCATTGTGGTTCCAGTTTATGTTGAGTGATTGATAGAGTTGGTTATGATGTTCATGTATGGGTTTCTTGGAAGAGTGTGTGTGTCTGTGCTTGTCTCGTGTGTGCAGGGTTGAGATACTCGTCAACTATCGATGGCAAGGGATCAGGGTTAGACAGGGAGTCTAGTGCCAGATGGTCAAGGATGTCAGTCGAAGTTGAGAGTGACCTCAGATGTACGCATGAAGACGAAGTAGGACAAGGGATAATGGTCGATCAAGACGAGGTGTTGTTCGAGTCAGTGAAAGGGAAGCCAGTACAAGTGACAAGGTGGCTCGAGGGATCGAGAGCGGAAGAGACTTTATGGCAGTCGAGTTCGTGGACTAACGACGATCATCGACGATCTAGGAGGCTTTGTCGGTTTTTGCTAAAAACCATCTCATCTCTAAATGTTTTTTTAAAATTCCAATAATTAGGAGTTTATTTTTGTTTAGTAATTTATATTAAATGTAAACTGTTAGTATTTTTCAGAATTTTCAAAATTCTGAAAATATATTAAAAGTATAGGGTCAAAATTGTAATAAATTAGAGTCAAACTTTGGGTATTTTTCAGAATATGTTATTCTGAAAATACTCCATAATTAAACTGAAAAACTCAAGGGTTTCTTTGTAACTTTCCACCCTAAGGTGGCCTATAAAAGAGGGTCCAACGCCTAGGGTTAAGGTCCCTCTTTTTGGCTGAACATTTAGGGAGCTACCAATCACAAAATACTATTTGGCTCAGGCATTTTTCTTTTTCGTTCTATTCTAAATCGCTTCTCTGTTCATCGTTTGATTATCAAAAAATGAACAGAAACTAGCGATAGCTCCTGGTTCGCTATAGCGTTTGTGAAACTCTTCCTGGATTCTTTTTGAGACAACATTTGTGAAGTTTTGATGCAGCTCTTGAATTTAATGCATTTATAACTTTTGTTGTTCATCATTCCAGTGTTCCATTTTCGAAGTTTGCAATAGGTTACAACCATTTCTCCATGATGTTCTTGTTCATCAAAAGTGTTGTGTCACTTCTGAAAAGAACTCTCCTGCTGAAAATTTATGACTAAATATATTGTGGATGTGTTCTTGAAGAAGTGCTGCTCTATCTTTTCTTGAAAACTTTTGCGTGATCTTTTGCTTTTAAAACCCTTTTGGCAAAAATACACACTGAGTACTATTTTCATTCTGTCTGCTTTTTACTTTGCTAGTGTTGTTCATCGCGCAGCCATGGTTGTAATCCTATGATTACGGTCAGTTTGCCGATTTAACGCACTGTCTTTCTGCCGTGATAGTTTGTAGCATTCTCTGTTGGATTTTTGCAAAAGTTCTTCATTTCTGATGCTTTTCGGATGATGAACAGCACAAGAACATCTCTGTTGAGCACATCTCATGTTCAGAGCAGAGTTCTTGGCTGAACTTTTTAAAGGGTTTCAATTCTAAAATAGCTTTACATTCTGCACTGCTTTTCGGCTGATCCATTTTGCAGTGCGTTTCTTTTATTTTTGCATCTCTGTTTCATGTTGGGGTTTTTTGCTTGCCTTTGTTCATCGCTGGGCTAAAGCTTTTACAGCAGAGCACTTTTGTTCATATCTTTCAGCCTTGTAGTTCTGCCATCACAAAGTTACTCAGGTGCACTTTAAAATCATCCTGATGCTTCTGTGAAATTTTTCTGATTTGATCTTGATTTGCTGTTGGTGTTCAGAAGCTTTCATCATCTTTTCTTGGACATTTCTGTTTAATGGTTTAAAAATATACATGATATCTGAAAAGTCATGTTGAGTTCTTGGGCTAAACTTTATTCTCTTTTTACTACTTCCGAAAAGTACCTAGAATCTTCCTGTGGGCCACCATCTGAATACCACTGCCTGAAACAGAACTTCACTAACTTTCTGTGCAAAACGCCAATGCATTCAGTTAGTAGCCAGTGTTGATCAACTGTGTGCTGCTGCTAAGGAGTTATTGCCAGGTATGCACTGTCTACTGTTTCACAAATTAATCTCTGTGGTGACTATCAACTTTCTTGTTGGATTATCTCTTCTGTTGTCTCTGCTGTGAGTAAGATTCAGAACACCATCACGGTGTTGCTCTTGTTCAAAGTTATCACCAGCAACCAGGGTCATCTTTTCTCATCAAATTACTGTCACCTTGCCTTGCATCTTTTGATTCAAACTAATTGGCAAAACATGTCTACTCAGAATTGATTCTATGTATTGTTGCTACAGAATGTGTTCATCTCAATTTGTTTGATTCTGATTATTTTGAGAAGTTAGTAAATTTTGTTATTACAAGTTCTCCATTGCATGTGAGCAGTACATGGTCTGATTGTGTTGTACTGATCTTGACTAGAACTTTGCTCAGAAATTGAATATTTTGTTCATCATCTTTGAGCTATACTGTCCTCAATCTGTTGAAGTGTGTCTCAGATCTTTTACCTATTCAAAAGTGATATTGTGTTCTCTGTTGATTTTAACAATATCATGAATCTGCTGCTTTTATCTGAGTAATTGATAACTGAAAAGGTGCTGAATTGATTGAGTGCAGCAAACCTTGTTTTTAAACTGATTTCTGCTAAGTCTGAACTTCATCGATATTTCATCGACCAACTGAGATTGTCGGTAATCCATATACCGACTGAGAAAAGGAAGTTGGCACTTCCTTGACCGATTGAAGCAATTTGGTGTTTTAAAGGTATTGCTCTTTTGGAGGTGTGTTGGGTGTTTGAAAAGGCCATCAATTTAGTAGAATTTGTCGAGGCGCCTATTCAGCCCCCCTCTAGTCGCCATTTCGATCCCACAATTGGTATCAGAGCCGGTTAGATCACTAGTTAACCTTAACTGGTTTGTGATCCTTGTGGCAACATGGATAAAACCTCTAAGATTCTAATGTTTGATGGTCGAGATTACACTTATTAGAAGGTGCGCATGGAGGCTTATCTACTAAGCCAAGGAAGTGCTATTTGGGACATTGTTGATTCCCAATATGTGATCCTTGAAACTCGCACTTCAGAGACTGAGAAGTTACAGTACAACTGTAATAGCAAACCAAGAAACATATTGTTCATCAGTCTGAGTCGCAATGAGTTTGACAGGGTCCAACACCTTAGAACTGCACGTGATATTTGGTCTACTTTGAAAACCTTTCATGAGGGCACTTCTCAGATTAATCTTAGGAGGCAAAGCACTTATAACCAAGAATACCAAATGTTTGTACAAGGCCCCGACGAATCTGTAGATGCCATGTTTGCACGTTTTGATGGAATTATGAGCAACTTGCGCTCCACTAGGACATTAGCTTACTCGGATCATGACAGAGCGATCAAACTTCTCTATGCTCCTGATCGTAGCATATGGGAAGTAAATATCTCAAGTATTGAAGAGTCCATGAGCTTTGACACTTTGACTTATGATGAACTTTTTAGTAAGCTTAAGTCCACTGAGATTGCCAAGGCATCTTGTTCTGGAATTGGGAACTCTTTGCCACAATCCATGGCACTAGTTTCCAATTCTAGCAGTGGCACCACATCTGGAGGTAATATGTATGAGTTTGTGCTTTTTCTGGAGGTTTTTCCTTGTCTTCTTTGGTCTCTATCACAAAAGAACAAGTGGATACATTGGACGATGAGGAGCTTGCCCTTATAGTCAAAAAGTTCACTAGATTCTACAATGATAGAAGAGATCAAAGAAGAGGAGGCTCTCGAGGATGTTTTGAGTGCGGTGATTTTAATCATATCAAAGAAAATTTCCCAAAACTGAAAGCAAAGAATGAACATGAACACAAACACCAGAAAAGAGACAAAAAAACCCTTCTTCAAAGGCAAGAGAGGAAAAGTGGCAAAAAGAGTGGCTAGAGCATTTGTGGCTGCTCTTAGCAACATCGACAACACCTCAAGTGAGGAGCCAAGCTCTGATGAAGAAGAGCCATGCAAGAATGAAGAAAAGAAGGAAAAGACAAAATACTTCAATGGCCTCTGCTTCATGGCCAATGACAAGCACAACAACAATGAGCTAGACTCATCTAAGGTTAGTTTGTCTCATGACCAGATTCTTGTTCAAAACGATGAATTATATGATGCAATCATTTCACAAGATAGACTATTCAAACTTGCTGCTAAAGAACGAAAGGAACTACAACTCAAAATTGAATCTCTTTCTACTGAACTTGTCTTATTGAAGTCTAAGTCTGAAAATGCTGAATGTGAGTCATGTCTTGTTGTAATGAATAAACTTGCTTAGTTGTGTCTGATTCATGCTCAAAATCTTGAAAAACTTTAAAATGTTCAGAAACAACTTTTGGAGGTGGATTCTAGTCCTTGTGTCATCAATGAATGCTTGAATTGTTCTTTACTTGTTGAAATCATTAATTTGAGAGATAAGAATGTTGATGAACTTAAGGCTAGATTGGAGAGTTCTGAGTGTTCTAAGGATGTGCAGCCGTCATGTTCCACCTGCATCATCCTTAAGGACAAACTCAACTTTACTAGAGAACAAGTCAAAAAACGTAAGTGTGAGAATGATTATCTACTTTCCATAGTGGATAAGTGTACTGAAGGGAAGGGTAAATGGATTTGCTTTTGGATAAAACAAAATGTGCGCTGATAGGGCAGGGTTAGCTCTTGGGTTGGGTTATGAGAGAACTTCACCAAATACCCCAAGCAAAACTGTGTTCACTCTACCTACTACCCTTGAGAAAGAGAGAGCGCGGTTAGACAACACTGAGAAAGCCAAAAATCCTACCCAACCTAAAAGGATAATCATTCCACCACCCAAGATAGACTCCAAGCAAAAACCAAGAAAAACTGTGAAGTTTGCACCAGAAACTTATGAACCTATACACAAGAGAGTTTTTCATTGCTCTTATTGTCATCGTGTAGGTCATTTGATTGGTTTTTGTTATCGTTGTATCAAGGATGAACGTCGTGCTCATACTATGAACTTTCATAATTCATATTATCCATCATTTGATTTGCATGAGTATGCTTATCGCACTTATTCTAATTTTGAGGCTCCTCATGGTTATATGAGTGACTATGCCCATTGTGGTGATGAGGGCATCTCCGACATGGTTAAACCCAAGACTCATATATTAGAACCAGCTCCAACAGAAATACAAGGTCCAATCACTCGAGCCCGTGCGCGACAATTAAACTATCAGGTGAAATCGTTTCTTGTATTGTATACACATACACAATTGAATGGAGAACTACTAAATTCGTGTGATGCTATTATTTTGCTTAGGAATGAAGGAAAGAAGAAGAAAGCTGAGCTACTTCGTGTTGGGAAAATCTGCCACGTCAACATGTAGATAGACTGCATTAAAAGCATCATAACTTTGGAATCCCTTCATCAAATGGAATGTTTGAGTACTCTTTGGAAAGCTGAGAAAGTCTCCTTGGCAGATAATATATTTACTCAACCGAGATATCCCAGCGAAGGAAGGAGAATCACTACTTTCCTTCTTCTAGTCAATCTGTTTCCTTTTTCTAGATAATCTGTTTAGGTAATAATTTAGTAGTTTCCATATGTAATAAGTTTCCAAACATTGGGAACGTTCCTAGGGCTATAAATACCCTAGAGACTTCAGTTGTGAAGCAGTTTTGGTTGAATACAAAGTTTAGCTACGCTACTTTGCCAGTTGAAGCCGTGGTCGGTTAGATCGCCGTTTTGCTGTTCCAGAACTCACCCCTTGTATCCCTGCGAAATTAGTGTGAGTGCACACTTGTTCATCTTGTTCTTGCTAGTTCTCGATTGCTTGCAGGAACAAGAACCCTCGTGGTTTGGTTGATCGTGCTCCGTAAAGATCACGAACAGCCTTGGAGTTGGTGTAGCGATTGCTAAGGCGCAACATCCTTGGATGGTTGTAGTCGGATCGTGAACGTCTTCTCCTTCTACCAATCGACCTATCCTCTCATCGAAAGATCGGGCCACCCGAGTCCCCATCACGTGGTTTACATCATGCTTCATATGATGTTAGACCACGTGTTAGAGGTTTTGGTCCAAGTCATTTTAGGAGACCTCAACACTTTGCAAGAATACCTCGTTTTCATTATGATTCTCCTCCTACACAGTCTTCTGTTTTGCCTAACTCTCGAGCTATTCAGTGCCGGATACCTAAACATTTTATTACTAACCCCAGCACTGAGTACTCGAGGTCTCCTGTCTCTATTTAGGGAAGACATGGAAGTCTGGAGAACAAGTGGATTATCGATTCTAGATGTTCGCACCACATGACTAGAAAGTCATCATGGTTCTCCAGCTTCACCTTAACCAAGCAACGAGAACACATCACCTTTGGAAACAATCGCAAAAATAGAGTGAAAGGCCAAGGTATGATTAGAATCAATGAAAACTTCACTCTCTCTAATGTTGCATTGGTTGAGGACTTGGGTTATAACTTACTTTCTGTCTCTCAATTGCTTGATGAGGGTTTTGAGGTTCACTTTGGTCGTGATGCCTCTCATGTGCTTGATTCTTCTGGCGCTTTCATTTGCAAAATCTTGAGAGTAGGGAGAGTGTTTGGAGCTGATTTCTCAGAATCATTTGGATCTTCTCATTGCCTTTTAGCTGAACCTTCGTCTGAGCTTTAGATATGGCATATGAGACTAGGGCACATGAGCTTTGATCTTCTTGCTCGATTGAGTGCCCTAGGACTCATCTGAGGATTGCCCAAACTCAAATTTGAGAAGAACCTGATTTGTGCTCCTTGTCGTCTTGGAAAAATAGTTTTTGTCTCTCATTCACCCATAAACATGGTGATGACTGAGCGACCCGGAGAGCTTCTTCACATGGACACTGTAGGTCCATTCTAGGTTAGCTCTTTAGGCGGAAAATGGTACGTTCTTGTTGTGGTTGACGACTACTCTCGTTACTCTTGGGTTTTCTTTCTTGTAAGCAAGGATGAAGTGTTTATACACTTTCGGATCTTAGCATTGAGACTATTCAATGAACTCCCCAGTGCAATGAAATCCATTCGAAGTGAAAATGGCACCAAGTTCAGGAATAGTTGTTTTGCAGATTTTTGTCTTCAACATGGGATTGAACATCAGTTTTCTGCACCAAGAGTCCCTCAAAAAATGGTGTTATTGAGCGAAAAAATCACAGACTTGTGGAGATGGCTAGGATGATGCTCAATGAGCATAGGACTCCTAGAAAATTATGGGATGAAGCCATGAGTACAGCATGCTACATCTCAAATAGGATCTTTTGCGCTCTTTGTTGAATGTGACATCTTATGAACTTCGTTTTGGGAGGAAGCCCAATGTCACTTACTTAAGAGTATTTGGATGTCAGTGCTTCATCCTAAAGCTAGGTAACTTGTACAAATTTGAATCACACGCATATGATGGAATCTTTCTGGGCTATTTCTTGCATGGTCACTCTTATCGTGTTTTCAATCTTGAATCTAACAGTATAGTTGAATCTTGTGATGTGTCATTCGATGAAACATCTCCATGTGTTAGTTCTGTTTTTGAACTTGCGAGTGAGCGCGATATGAGTGAAACAATTTTTGAGGAAGAGGAACCATCATATGGTGGAGATCATGATGTTGTACCACTACCTCCCTCTACGGCATCTCTAGAAGATTCATCTACATCAACAAGAGGACCTGAAGACTACTTCCAGAAGCATAGAGCAAACTTCGGCAAGAGTTGAGGGGGAGGTTCTATCACAAAGAGAGTCACCGCTTCATATTCAGAGAATGCATCCTCCTGAACAGATCATCGGCGAACTAAATGAACAAGTAACCCGATCTCATGCTCACTTCGTTGATTCTGCTTTTGCTGCAAATTTTGAACCATTAGATGTTATTCATGCTTTGTCTGATGCAAATTGGATCAACGCCATGTATGAGGAGCTTGAAAATTTTGATAGAAATCAAGTTTGGATTCTTGTTGATCCACCCCCTAACATTCATATTATTGGAACAAAATGGATTTTCAAAAACAAACAGGGGGAGGATGGGGCTATAGTGAGAAACAAGGCTAGACTTGTGGCTCAAGGGTATACTCAAGTCGAGGCGATTGATTTTGGAGAAACATTTGCACCGGTAGCTCGACTTGAGGCCATTAGGATCTTGCTTGCTTTTGCATCATCTCGTGGATTTAAACTTTTTCAAATGAATGTAAAAAGCGCTTTCCTTAATGGTTTCATAGGAGAAGATGTGTATGTCAAGCAAACTCCTGGCTTTGAACATCCCAAGTACCCCCATAGAGTCTTTAAACTTCACAAAGCTTTATATGGGCTCAAGCAAGCTCCGAGAGCTTGGTACGACCACCTTAGGACCTTCTTGATTGAGCACGGGTACAAAATGGGCTCTATTGACAAGACCTTGTTCACTCTCACGCATGGCAAAGATTTCTTACTTGTTCAGATTTATGTTGATGATATAATCTTTGGTGGTTCATCTCATACTCTTGTGGCCGAGTTTACTGAATCCATGACCAGAGAATTCGAAATGTTGATGATGGGCGAGCTAACCTTCTTCCTTGGTTTGCAAATCAAGCAAAGCAAACAAGGAACTTTTGTTCATCAGACAAAATACACTAAAGACCTGCTAAAACGCTTTGACATGTCAGATGCAAAACCACTTGCTACGCCAATGGGTACTTCAGTTGCGCTTGATCCAGATGAAGATGGAGAAGAAGTGGACCAGAAGGAGTTCTGGAGCATGATCGGCTCCCTCCTCTACTTGACGGCTATGAGGCCGGACATACACTTTGTTGTGTATTTGTGCGCTCATTATCAGGCTTCTCCCGGGGCTTCACATCATCAAGCTGTCAAGCGCATTCTAAGGTATCTCAAGCACACTCTTGAATTTGGCATTTGCTATTTTGCATCATCTTCATTATGCTTGAGAGGTTTTTCTGACGCTAACTTTGCTGGATGTCATATTGATCGCAAGAGTACTTCTGGTACTTGTCACTTTCTAGGTTCTTCTCTTGTGTGTTGGTCTTCTCGCAAACAGTCTAGCGTTGCATAGTCTACAGCCAAGGCTAAATATGTAGCTGCTGCTTGCTGTTGCGCACAGATTTTGTGGATGGTTTCTACTTTGCGGGACTTTGGGTTGGATTTTAAAGGAGTTCTACTATTTTGTGACAACACGAGTGCGATTAGTTTAGCAAACAACCCAGTACAACATTTTAGGACCAAACACATTGACGTGCGTTATCATTTCTTAATAGATCACAATGAGAAGGGTGATATCGATTTACGCTTTATTGATACCCAGAATCAGCTTGGAGATATTTTCACCAAGCCTCTCGATGCTTCTCGTTTTTCATTTTTGAGAGGAGAGCTTGGCATTTGTCATCCTTATGGCATCATGTGAGGGGGAGTTGTGTACTTTTGCATATGCTTCTGTAATATGATTAATTGCTTTTACATGTACATACTTTATTATGACTTTTACAATATTGTCTTATACTTCTGGTGATTATGCTTGGATTGAATACATCTAACTACTTGTCTTAAGCATTGTTTTTATTTGTGAAAATCTAAAAATGGTCACTACTTAGTGTGGAAACTAGCATGAATAGGCTAGAGTTCATTTGCTATTCATTACATACCTGATAGCTTTGTCCTTTTCACTTGGATGCTAATACACAACTTGATCTCATTATGCTAAAAATTAAAAAATGATGAAAAATGAAAATGATGAATGATTAAAAATGAAAATTATGAATGATTAAAAATGAAAATGAAACAAAAAAATACTTATCTTGTGATAAAATTGAAAAGATCTAGGTGGGTTTGCATTGTCGCACTACTTTGTTCTAGACTGCTTACCACTGCACTTTGGTATGAACTGGGACATTGAAGTGTATACCATGACCAATGTCTTAAGCTTCTAATGGTTTCAACCTAGACTTGGCTTGGTCGGTTAGCATAAGGTTGACTTGCAAATAACCCCTGGCACTTAAAGAATAAAAAGTTTAAATTTCCTCCCATATCAAGTTTGCTGCAACTCCTTATAGTGGGATGTGCTTATTTGGTTAGTATTTGACTAGCTTTTGCATCTCTTACCTTGCCATGTCTAGTATGATAGTCTCAATAGTGATGCTTTTATTTGCTAAAACTTGAAAATGCTTACTCTTACTGTTAATTAGATTGTATACATTCGAGACTATCATACAGTTGGTTAGGATAGATTGTGAGGCACAATGCTTGTTTGTACTGTAATTGGACTTAATTATATTCCAGAAGCATTACATTTACACTTTACTCTCACAACTCATGATGCTATTTTGATGTCTGCATTGCCAAAGGGGGAGAGTTCATGAACTTTTATTTGCCAAATTGAGTTTTGAGGTAGTTTCTGTCCTTAAGCTCTGTTCTATCATCCTTTTTCAAGGGACATGCTTCGTTTTGCTCTTTTTAGAGCTTTCATGGTCACTTGTGTGCTAAACTTCTTTTTTAATCTTCTTTCATCTTGGATTGTCAATGCACTCATCAAGGGGGAGATTGAGAAACCAAGTAAGGGTTTTCACTGTGGTTCCAGTTTATGATGAGTGATTGACGGAGTTGGTTATGATGTTCATGTATGGGTTTCTTGGAAGAGTGTGTGTGTCTGTGCTTGTCTCGTGTGTGCTGGGTTGAGATACTCATCAACTGTCGATGGCAAGGGATCAGGGTTAGACAGGGAGTATAATGCCAGATGATCGAGGATGTCAGTCGGAGTTGAGAGTGACCTTAGATGTACGCATGAAGACGAAGCAGGACAAGGGATAATGGTCGATCAAGACGAGGTGTCATTCGAGTCAGTGAAAGGGAAGCCAGTACAAGTGACAAGACGACTCGAGGGATCAAGAGTGGGAGAGACTTGCTGACAGTCGACTTCTCGGACTGATGACGATCGTCGATGATCTGGGAGGCTTTGTTGGTTTTTGCTGAAAACCGTCTCATGTCTAAATGTTATTTTAAAATTCCAATAATAAGGAGTTTATTTTCATTTAGTAATTTAGATTAAGTGTAAACTTTTAGTATTTTTCAGAATTTTCAAAATTCTGAAAATATATTGAAAGTATAGGGTCAAAATTGTAATAAATTAGAGTCAAACTTTAGGTATTTTTCAGAATATGTTATTCTAAAAATACCCTATAATTAAACTGAAAAACTCTAGGGTTTCTTTGTAACTTTCCACCCTAAGGTGGCCTGTAAAAGGGATCCAAGGCCTAGGGTTAAGGTCCTTCTTTTTGGCTGAACATTTAGGGAGCTACCAATCACAAGATACTATTTTGGCTCAGGCATTTTTCTTTTTCGTTCTGTTCTGAATCGCTTCTCTGTTCATCGCTTGATTATGGAAAAATGAACAGAAACTAGCGATAGCTCCTGGTTCGCTGTAGCGTTTGTGAAACTCTTCCTGGATTCTTTTTGACACAACATTTGTGAAGTTTTGACGCAGCTCTTGAATTTAATGCCTTTCATTCTAGTGTTCCATTTTTGAAGTTTGCAATAGGTTTCAACCATTTCTTCATGATGTTCTTGTTCATCAAAAGTGATGTATCACTTTCTAAAAAGAACTCTCCTGCTGAAAATTTATGACTAAATATATTGTGGATGTGTTCTTGACGAAGTGTTGCTCTATCTGTTCTTGAAAACTTTTGCATGATCTTTTGCTTTTAAAACCTTTCTGGCAGAAATACACACTGAGTACTATTTTGCATGTCTGCTTTTTACTTTGCTAGTGTTGTTCATCGTGCATTCATGGTTGTAATCCTCTGATCACGGTCAGTTTGCCGATTCAACGGACTGTCTTTGTGACGTGATAGTTTGGAGCATTCTCTGTTGTATTTTTGCAAAAGTTCTTCATTTCTGATGCTTTTCGGATGATGAACAGCACAAGAACATCTCTGGTGAGCACATCTCATATTCAGAGCAGAGTTCTTGGCTGAACTTTTTAAAGGGTTTCAATTCTAAAATAGCTTTACATTCTGCACTGCTTTTCGGCTGATCCATTTTGTAGTGCGTTTCTTTTATTTTTGCATCTCTGTTTCATGCTGGGGTTCTTTGCTTGCCTTGTTCATCGCTGGGCTAAAGCTTTTACAGCAGAGCACTTTTGTTCATATCTTTCAGCCTCGTAGTTCTGCCATCACAAAGTTACTCAGGTGCACTTTCAAACCATCTTGATGCTTCTGTGAACTTTTTCTGATTTGATCTTGATTTGCTGTTGGTGTTCAGAAGCTTTCATCATCTTTTCTTGGACATTTCTGTTTAATAGTTTGAAAATATACATGATATCTAAAAAGTCATGTTGAGTTCTTGGGTGAAACTTTATTCTCTTTTTACTGCTTCTGAAAAGTACCTAGAATCTTCCTGTGGGCCACCATCTGAATACCACTGCCTGAAACAGAACTTCACTAACTTTCTGTGCAAAACATCAAAGCATTCAGTTAGTAGCCAGTGTTGATCAACTGTGTGTTGCTGTTAAGGAGTTATTGCCAGGTATGCACTGTCTGCTATTTCACAAAGAAATATCTGTGGTGACTATAAACTTTGTTGCTGGATTATCTCTTCTATTGTCTCTGTTGTGAGTAAGATTCAAAGCACCATCATAGTGTTGCTCTTGTTCACTGTTATCACCAGCAACCAGGGACATCTTTTCTCATCAAATTACTGTCACCTTGCCTTGCATATTTTGATTCAAACTAATTGGCAAAACATGTCTACTCAGAATTGATTCTATGTGTTGTTGCTACAGAATGTGTTCATCTCAATTTGTTTGATTCTGATTATTTTGAGAAGTTAGTAATTTTTGTTATTACAAGTTCTCCATTGCAAGTGAGCAGTACATGGTCTGATTGTGTTCTACTGATCTTGACTAGTACTTTGCTCAGAAATTGAATATTCTATTCATCATCTTTGATCTATACTATTCTGAATCTGTTGAAGTGTGTCTCAGATCTTTTACCTATTCAGAAGTGATATTGTGTTTTCTGTTGATTTTGACAATATCATGAATCCGCTGCTTGTATCTGAGTAATTGATAACTGCAAAGGTGCTGAATTGATTGAGTGTAGCAAACCTTGTTTTTAAACTGATTTCTGCTAAGTTAGAACTTTGTTGGTATTTCATCGACCGACTGAGATAGTCGGTAATCCATATACCGACTGAGAAAAGGAAGTCGGCACTTCACTGACCGACTGAAGCAATTTGGTGTTTTAAAGGTCTTGCTCTTTTGGAGGTACGTTGGGTGTTGGAAAAGACCATCAATTCTATAGAATTGGTTGAGGCTCCTATTCACCCCCCCTCTAGTCGCCGTTTCGATCCCACAGAACCGGAGTAGAACTCCTAGTCGGACCGACGCCTGCGAAGGGGTCACTGAAGAGGGCTTCGGCGTTTTGGTGCGAAGCGGACTCCGGGCGGTCTGACCGATGGAGGGTACCCAGTCAGACCGACAGCGAAGCTTCGGTCAGACCAGGGCTTCGGCACCGCGGAGTCCGGTGCAAAGAAATTTACTGCGGAGGGTTCTCACCGAAGAGGGCTTCGGCGCGATGGCGAAGGGTGCTCCGGCGCGAAGTGGTCCACTGTGGAGAGGTTCTCGCCGAAGAGGGCTTCGGTGTGACGACGAAGAGTGCTCCGATGACTTTGTAGATTAATAGCAATCATCCCAAACTTCTTGGCGATGATTTTGAAGATGTTTCCCCTACAAAACAGTAAAAGATTAAGTGCAATCCGGCCTAAAGGCCGAACTTCCGAGGGTAGTAGGAGAAAACCGATAAAATGATAAAAATCCATTTTGTGGATTAAACGGGATATTCCCGAGCAAATCAACAATGGTTACCGTGATTTCGACGCGGAAGACGGAGGGCTTTCAGCGCAAACCCACGAAGATGGATATTACTTGGCTAATCCTGGGGCAAGGATAGTAAATTGGAAGATAAAAGAACGATTCAAAGCAAGGGCTTTGTGTTGATATGAAAGCAGGGGTCCTCTTGAATCGGCCTCACCCATATATTTATAAGGGCTGGTCTCACCTAATCTGAGTAGGATTCGGCCAAGTGGTTAATATTTAGATAAGAAATCTCGCCTAATATGAGTAGGATTCAGCCAAGTGGTTAAGATTTGGATAAGAGATCAAAAATAGTCGAACTATACTAATCTGAATAGAACTCTGTCGGTCGGAGTGGTCCTCCGTGGGCCTCGCCGAAGCCAGCCTGCCAAGCCGAAGCCTGCCTGTGAAGCAGGCCTTTGAAGGTGCTGCCCTACGGGCCTTCAGCACTTCAAGGCTTCGGCCTGTGCCGGAGATGGCATATTTTCGGCCCAAACTATCAAAATTGATATTTTGACAATTTCGACCATTAATGCCAAATTCGAGTGTCAACATGTTGTAGGACCGAAAGTAGCGATCAGAGGGGGGGTGAATGGGCGCCTTAAAAAATTCTTTCGAATCAATGGCCTGCTCCCAATACCCAACGCACCTCAACAGACTACGCAGCAGAAAATAAACAGAAGGCCTAAGTCTAAAGGTTTCTAACCTAAAAGCAACTGATGATAAACAGTGTAAAACTAAGGTAGTGCAACTAGACAGATAAACAAGGTGTAACAGGCCTAAACTTCTCAATGAAATGATCTAAGAATGTGTAAGATGAAAAGAGAAGTTACTGTCTAAATTTGTCTCCTGTTCGGAACTGGGCGAAGCCTCCTTCACACGTCGAGGTCTGCTTCGGAGGTTGGTGACGGAGCATGTCCGAGATGCCGAAGGTGTCACGGTCTAGCATAGTTCGAAGTGGCAAGTAGCGAAGTGTACTTCGGAGCGAAGTAGACAATGCCGGAGCCTGGTTCGAAGTATGTACTTCGAAGTCAAGGCTTCGAACACATCTTCGAACCGAGAGCTTCGGAGCAAGTACCTTCGAATAGAAAACTTCGAACACAACCCACAAACAGACAACCTTCGGACAAAGATGCGAAGCCTGTCACACGACAGAAAACTAAGTCCGAAGCCTACACTCTACCTTCGAACAGAGAAAGCTTCGGAAAGAGAACCGAAGGCTGACACGCCACAAGGAAATCAAAACGAAGTCTATCAGAAAAGACAAACTTCGAACCCAACTTCGAAGCCTATCGAAGTGTGGACTTCGAACAGCTAGATTCGGAGTATGTTGTTCGAAGTTTGCGATGCTGTCCGTTCAGAAAAATACTTCGAAGCTTATCAACACAGACCGCAAACCGAAGATCGAAGATTGGGCGAAGCCTTCGAAGATGATAAATCGAAGCCTGTTTCACGGAGCTGAGGGGCTTCGAACAGAGAAAGACTTCGCCAGAGACACAGCCAGAAAAGGTAATAGACCCTGTCAGCTTCGATCAAAAAGCTGTGCAGTAGAAGGTGAAAAGCTGCACAGAACACTGTAGCTGCAGGGAAGTAGTACTACTTGCAACAGCAAGAACTAGTACTACTAGAAAGAAGAACACACCCAGCCGAAGCCTCCAAAGCCTCAAAAATCACGGGAAAACTTGCTATGCTAATGAAATGAAGCCATTTAAAACCTTTGCAAATTCAGCACACAATGAAATAGGGCATTTACTGCAACATTAAAAGCAAGGCATTAAACACAAGAGTAAAACTTCCTGGCGGCGCAAGCAGGGAACAAGAGAAGAGAGAGAGGCAAGGCAAGAGACAAAAAGTGACCCAATAGAGAGGATTTGATTTCAGCCAAAAGGGTAGTCCAAACCCTAGGGATTGGGGTCCTATTTATAGGCTCCCAACACTAGGAATATTCTACCAGCCCCTTAGGGTTTTTACAGACTCAAAAATAAAGGAAAAGACTCTACTGCCCTTAGGAATTTTTACAGACACGACTGACTGACTGTGGGCCTAGAGTTACAGATGACTTATCCGGAAGCTAAGTTTTCGTAGCGACTACGGCTTCTCTTCTGGACAGTCGGATACAGAATCAACGGTTGTCAGTTTTACGCCGAAACTGACAAAGTCTCCACCGGCTTTGCACCAGGTACCCGGATTGGGCCGGCCCGACTCCGCAGCTCTCTCAGCCCGGCAATCGCTCACCGCCCGTGTACCTGAGTCAGTCCTGGTCAACAGCCTAGTGGGTCTTCTACTGCTTCTGGCCCATGCACCCGGATTGGGCCAGCCCGACTTCACAGCCTCCTCTGCCCGACAGTCGCTCGCTGCCCGTGTACCTGAGTCACACGCTGTAACACCCCAGAAATTAAAAAGGAATAAAATAAAAAGAAATTATTATCATTTCTGAATTTAATATTAAAGGAAAAATCCCAAAAGAACCCAAATAAAGCCAAACAGGGAGGAATACTCAAAATCTGGACTTGAAAATTTTATGAGATGGACTAGAGATCAAAATATAATTTTAGGAATTTTTACAAATTTTTATCAACAGTGATTCAAACCTTAATCCAATATTCAAATTTCTGGAATTATTTTAAATCGAAAATCAATTTTAAACCCTTAATGGGCCTCAACCCCGAAACCTTCCCCAACGGCCTTTTTGGCCCAGCCCGTTGCCACCCACCCACTGACAGGTGGGGCCCGCCTGTCGGCACCGCCCTCCCCTCTCTCCTCCCGCCCACGCCCGCTTGGCCCCACCGGTCAGCCCCGCCGCGCCACTGACCGCCCGGACCCGTCTGTCGGCCCCCTTCCTTTTTGGATCGCTCACTGACAGGTGGAGCCCACCTGTCAGGATCGTCTTCCTCCCGGGAAGGGGATCCCCTTTCCTTTCTCCGGCGATCCCTTTCGGATTTCTTGCCGCCGGCCGCCCGTATCAACCCGATCGACCCCGGATCATCTTCCCCGGTCGCTACCGCTCCCCTTCCATCGATAGCCGACGCGTTTTCACCTTTTTGGAAAGCTTTCCGAAGCTTTTGGCAACCCTCGCCGGAGCTCGCGGAACCCCTCGGTTCCCCGCCATAGGGAGGCCGACGACCCCCCTATTTAAACCACCAGCGACCGCCGCCCTCAGCCACACCGTAGCAGCCCAAGCCGAGTGAGAACAGAGCGCCCAATTCCCGGTTCTCGGGTTTCCCCTCTGTTCCAACTCCGGCAAGCGATCGCCGTCGATCCCGACCCCCTTCGCCCTAGCCACCGCCACCGGAGAGATCGTCGACCACCACCCGACCCCGGCCACCCTTCCGTTGGCCGTGGACACCGCCGGATCGCCGTCGCCGACGACCACCCGAACACCCTGCCTCGTCTACCCTCGTCGCCGGTCGCCATCCGTCGCCATCCGTCGTCGCCGGAGGTACCATCATGATCACCACCTTCTCCTCTTTCCGTTTTTGCCATAGGCTAGGACCCTAGGCCCTCGCCGTCGTCGCCACGATCGCACCCGTGCGCCACCGTCGCCGGAGAAGAAGGGTGCGTGACCCCCTTAGCGGCGTGCCGTGCCGGACGAGCCCCTGGCCGTCCGATCCAGATCGGAGGGCTAGGATTAAACCCATTCGGGATCTAATCCAGGCCCTCGGATCCGGTCAAAGCGGTACCACGCGATCGTAGCCGTCGGATTTAACTTAAAAACGTGACTTAATCCTGTGCGTCCACACGTACCCCTTCGGTATGTTTTAATCTGGGCCGTTGAAACTCATTTAAAACCCCCGCCTCGCATCTGGCCGCTGGATCCAGATCCAACGGTCCAGATCGCTCGGGTCCACGCGCATAGTCACGGGTTCACGGTGAACCTGGTTCACCGTGGACCAGGGACTGTTTTTAGTTTAAATAAAATCCAGAAAATTGATTTAAACTTTGAAAATTCATATCTTGCTCAATTTAACTCCAAATTTCACCATTCAAATTTTGCTAGAACCAGAATAATATTCTCTACACATTAATGCAATAAAAACAGTATGTTTCTGTTACCCAAAATATTATTAATAAATAAATGAATAAAAATCCCTTAGGGATTAAAATTAATAATACAGAAAATAAATTGGGAAAAATCCTAAAGTGTTAAACTTTACTGTTTTATACAAAACTCAGAATATTAAAATATTACTTCACATAAAAACACCCACAAACTATGTAAGTTCTTTTGTTGGGTGAATTTTATCTGTTTTATTGAATGTGTTGTTTATTTTTCCGTATCGAGAAGACTACGAGTTCGTCGAGGAGCAGGAGTTCTACCCCGAGGTTCCTCCATCCCCATTTGCTGAGCAAGGCAAGTCATCGACCATCTCTGTGGAAACAGTTGATCATATTGAGCCCATGTTTTTATAAAATATCGCTATAACTCATAGGTTAATATTGCATTAGTCAAACATCAAGCCCTACACTTATATTTATTGGATCCCCGTCCTTGTGTGCAAACCCAAGCCATGCTTATTGAGCCTTAACTCCTTGTCACTCTACAAATATCATATTAGCTAGTGCCCAATGTACCGGCACAACCGCTATAGGATATAAAGAATGAGTCGTAGATAGCTGGATTCTGTTATATGCAATTCCCCGTTATTCTCGTCTCTGGATTCTGTTTGAGTTGGCTAAGTTATAAGTATGGTGGGTTCCGGGTGCAAGCTCGGGTTTGGTATGTCGCACCCGGGGCACTATAAGGACCGGTCTGCGGGATCTGTTGCAAAGCACTTCCGTACCAACCACAAGTCTAATGGGTAAGTCCTAACCGGAAGTATGGAACACCCCGACTCTCTGCACCATAGTGGAGGGGGCAAGGGGCAAGCCCTCAGGGCGCCTTGTACCAAAGAAGGCTCAAGGGGGGGTATGGTGAGGCATCGACGCGTCGGGGCACCATATGAAACCTATAAGAGGGTGTTGTTCAGTCGGGGAAGACCATATGGAAGGTTTTGGCACGAGTTCCCGTGAAATGGGTCATCTCGTTACACTTCGGTGTAAGTGATGAGTGCGTGCCTTGTGGGTACAGTGGTACATCTCTGATCAGAGTAATTTAATCTTTTCGAAAAGCCGGGCCCACGGTCAAGGGCGGGTTGTGTGACTACTCGCAGTTAGTTTACAATTGTTTGAAGGATTGAGTTATTCATGGCATGTAAGGACTGTTGTGCGAGGAGGTGAAACGTACTCCTCGAGTTAGAAGATGATGATGCATTCACATGTTTACTTTTCCCGTACTAATAAATTGCTCACATTTAACGCTTTACAAATATGCTGCTTCCGCAAAACTAGCCACTTTCTCCCTTGTTATTACCTTGCATTATATGTTGCATTCGGTGGCTTGCTGAGTACATCAGTACTCACCCCGTTGACTTACAACATCAGAGCCCATCTACTACGAGGAGGATGAAGGTCTGGAGTAGCGACCCAGTCAAGGCGAGACTGGAAGGAGGCGTTCATCTAGGACCCTTTGATTTATTAGTTTCTCTTCATCTTAATTCACTTTTGTATTAATACGGTCTACGAACCGTGAATGATTGCTCGTATTTGTACGTGGTCGCATGATGAACGTCTTGTTTTATTGATTTTCTATGGAATTTCAATAAAGTCCTGATTTATTAAATCGGGGCGCGACAAGATGGTATCAGAGCCGACTTGACTGTAGGAAGCCAAACAGACCTGACCCTAGGACTTATATTTTCTTACAAAATGCTTACCTTCTCATCTTCTGAAGATTTCACAAAAATCTCTCTCTTTTGTAGATGCCGGTCCGTACCATGAGCGGGAACCTTCGTGACGAGGCCGGATTCATTCGCGAGCTACGTCAGTTTCCTCGGATTCGAGCATGACCCGATGTACCATGGAGTTTTCCCCGACGAGGAAGAAAGCTTTTGCGAGGTCACCGTCGTCGTCCAGCCCTCCCCTCAGACAGCTCACACCTACCGCGGAGGAGGACCTACCTTCCTGGTTGCCAGCCAGCGCACCGCTCTCCAGGCACTCACGGAGCTCCGGATGATCTACGACAGCGAGCTCTACGACACAGACTTCCGCTTCGTTCCTCTTCGCACCCAGGGAGCCCACACAGTGTCTTCGTCAGCACCCTCTCCCAGCGCCATTCGGCGATTGGTCATACCATGCGCTTGTTGGAGGCCATGGATGATCTCCATTACGAGGCGCTGCAGGACGCCAATGGACAGCGCGACACCATCAGCTTCTACCGACACTCTTCTGAGGATCTGAACCGCGAGAACGGAGAGCTTCGTCGCCGCATCCAGCAGGGACACCGCTTGACTGCCGAGGCAGAGGAGTTGCGGCGTCAGAATGAGCTCCTTCGACAGCGTGTCGCCACCAACCCGCACCTCCGCTACCAGATCGAGGAGTTGAAGAAGGACATAGAGGAGATCGCACCTCTTCCGCCTCGCCGGAAGAAACCCATTCAGACTCCCACAGTGAGGCCCAAGAGGATCTCCCGCAGCGCACCACCCGCCGGACCGTCCAGCTCCTCGACCCCGACCATCTCCCACGAGCCCGAGATCGAGCCGTCCCCCGAGCTACCGTAGACGTAGTTTTTTCGGTTGAGTGTTTTCCATTTCTGCTTGATTGCATTAGCATTCATGTCAAAACATAAGGCATGAATGAAGTAATGAATAAATGTAACCGCAAGAACGGCATTTTTGGAATAAAATAAAAGTATCCGCTAAAAGAATGTGTCTAATTTTGGAAACCTCAGGATGTCGAACAACCAAGGCTCCGACGCTCCTCAGAACGGAGGGGAGAGTGGCAACCTGCCACAATGGGGAGCGACCGGGCAAAGGCAAGCCCCAGTCGCCAACCACCCCACACTGGCTGAGATGATGGCTACTCAGAACCAGTTGGTTGCTGCCCTATTAAACCAGATGCAACAACAGCAGCAGCAGATGCAAGAGCAGCAGGCTCAGTTTTTCCGCCATCACCAACAGCCCGAGCTGCATCATCACGCCGCCCCAGCTCCCGCTCCCGCGTCCCAGCTCTCGGAGTTCCTCCGAGTTCGCCCACCAACCTTCTCAAGCACCACCAACCCCATGGAGGCTGGGGATTGGTTAAGGACCATTGAGAAGAAGCTAGATCTGCTGACCTGCACTGAGCAGGAAAAAGTAGCTTTCGCCGCCCATCAGCTCCAGGGACCCGCCGCAGAATGGTGGGACAACCTGCGAGAGACTCTGCCCGAAGGACATGTTCACACTTGGGCAGAATTTTCTGATGCTTTCCGTGCCGCCCATATCCCAGAAGGCATCATCGCACAGAAGCAGCAGGAGTTCAGGGACCTGCAACAAGGAAGCAGGTCCGTCACGGAGTATTTACACGAGTTCAACCGGCTGGCTCGATACGCGCCTGAAGAAGTCCGTACTGACGCGGCCAGGCAGTCTAAGTTCCTTCGAGGTCTTAAGGATGAGTTGTCCCTTCAACTCGTTTCTGGAGATTATGCCAACTTCCAAAAGTTGGTTAATAAGGCTATTATTCAGGAGACCCAGCAGAACAAGGTCGACCTGAAAAAGAAGAGGATGATTGCCTTTAGGCAAAACCAGGGCATGGCTCAGAGGCCCCGCTTCACACCTCCTCCTTCGGCGCCACAATATCAGCCCCGACCAGTGTATCGACCCGCGCCACCCGCTGCCAACGCTGGAACCGGACAACCTCGCCCCGCTCCCGCCACCCCAGCGGCACCAGCCGCCCCAGCAAGGAAGGCGGAAATCCTGCGCGACAAGCACGGCAAGCCCGTGGTATGTTTCAACTGCCGTCAGGAAGGGCATTACTCCAGTCAGTGCCCCCATCCCAAGCGTGCCCAAGGCGTCACATCGAACCCCGCCGTCCGCGCCAAAGTCAATCACGTCACCGCCGAAGAAGCCCAGGCTGCCCCAGAAATTGTCATGGGTAAGTTTACAGTACATTCATCATTTGCAGTGGTATTATTTGACACGGGAGCTACCCACTCCTTCATATCAACTACTTTTGTGGAAAGAAATGCCTTGGACATAAGTGAACTACCCAGACCAGTATTGATAGCCACCCCGGGCAAGCAAACCCTCGCCTATTCCTTTAGCCCAAGGGTATGGGTAGATATCCACGGCACGAAATTTTGGGCCGACCCCATTCTAATAGAATGCCAAGGTTTGGACCTCATTCTAGGGATGGATTGGTTAAATAAACACCAAGGAGTAATAGAATGTGCTCAGAGGAAAGTGACTGTGACCAGTGAAGAAGGGACCACCGTCACATTCCAGATGCCAAGCATGAAGACCGGAAGATCAAGACTACATCAGATTACCTTAGAAGAAATACCAATCGTCTGTGAGTACCCAGATGTATTTCCAGAAGACTTACCAGGGATGCCACCCAAGAGGGACATCGAGTTCAGGATTGACTTGGTGCCAGGAACCACCCCTATCTACAAGCGACCATACCGGATGGCCGCCAACGAATTAGCTGAGATGAAGCAGCAATTGGAGGATCTTGAAAGGAAAGGATATATCAGACCAAGTACGTCGCCATGGGGTGCCCCCGTCATCTTCGTCGAGAAGAAAGAAGACAAGGCAAAGCGTATGTGTGTGGATTATCGCGCTTTGAATGAGGTAACCATTAAGAATAAGTACCCGTTGCCTCGGATCAACGATCTCTTCGACCAACTCAAGGGAGCTACGGTATTCTCGAAGATCGACCTGCGGTCTGGTTACCATCAGTTGAGGATTCGAGAAGAGGATATACCCAAGACTGCCTTCACCACCCGTTATGGATTGTATGAGTGCACGGTCATGTCCTTTGGATTGACCAACGCCCCTGCGTTCTTCATGAATATGATGAATAAAGTGTTCATGGAATTTTTGGACAAATTCATAGTAGTCTTCATAGACGATATCCTCATTTATTCCAAGGACCAGAAAGAGCATGAGACCCACCTCCGATTAACCTTAGGCAAGCTAAGGGAACACCAGTTATATGCCAAGTACAGTAAATGCAAGTTTTGGACGGCAGAAGTAAAGTTCCTTGGACACATCATCTCTGCGCAAGGAATCGCAGTAGACCCTGCCACCGTAGAAGCAGTTACGGATTGGTTGCCACCCACAAACGTATCTGAGATACGAAGTTTTCTGGGATTGGCCGGATATTACCGAAGATTCATCGAGAATTTTTCAAAGATAGCCAAGCCAATGACTAAATTGTTACAAAAAGGAGAGAAGTTTGAATGGACTCCTCAATGCGAGGAAAGTTTTCGCACCCTCAAGACTCGTTTGGTATCTGCACCCATACTGACCCTACCGGATATCCGCAAAGACTTCCATGTCTATTGCGACGCATCTCGCCAAGGATTGGGATGTGTTCTTATGCAAGATGGAAAAGTTATCTCTTATGCCTCCCGACAGTTGAGACCTCATGAGATGAACTACCCGACCCATGATTTGGAATTAGCCGCCGTAGTGCACGCCCTCAAGATTTGGAGGCACTATTTGGTTGGGAATCGCTGTGAGATCTTTACAGATCACAAGAGTTTGAAGTATATCTTCACACAGCCAGATCTGAACTTGAGGCAAAGACGATGGCTGGAATTAATAAAGGACTATGACTTAGGTATTCACTACCACCCCGGAAAAGCTAATGTGGTAGCTGATGCCTTGAGTCGCAAGGGATATTGCACAGCCATGATGATTCAAGAACACGCACCCTTGTTATGTAAGGAGATGGAAAACTTAAATCTTGGATTGACCACCAGAGCATATCTAGCCACCTTGGAGACCCAACCTGTCTTGTTTGAGCAGATCCGTGAAGCTCAGTTAGAGGACCCGGATATAGCTGCCATTAAGAAGAATATGAGACAAGGAAAGGCCCCCGGATTTTCAGAAGACGAGAATGGCACCATATGGTTTGGAACTCGGATATGTGTGCCGAATAAACCTGAAATAAAGACTCTTATCCTAAGAGAAGCCCATGAGACGTTGTACTCCATTCATCCCGGCAGTACCAAGATGTACCAAGACCTGAAGGAACGTTATTGGTGGGTTAGTATGAAGAGGGAGATTGCACAGTTCGTCGCCGAATGTGACACCTGCAGAAGAGTAAAAGCTGAACATCAGAGACCTGCAGGATTGTTACAGCCACTTAAGGTGCCTGAATGGAAGTGGGAAGAGATCGGTATGGATTTCATCACCGGATTACCAAAGACCCAACTTGGGTATGATTCTATTTGGGTGATCATTGATCGGCTTACGAAAGTAGCTCATTTCATAGCCGTCAAGACGACCTTTAGTGGCCCTAAGCTAGCAGAGCTATATATGGCTCGGATAGTATGTCTTCATGGAGTGCCCAAGAAGATAGTATCTGACCGAGGAAGTCAGTTTACCTCTCGTTTTTGGAAGAACCTCCAAGAGGAGATGGGCACGAGATTGAATTTCAGTACCGCCTACCACCCTCAGACAGATGGACAAACAGAGAGGGTGAATCAGATATTAGAGGATATGCTTCGAGCATGTGTCTTGGATTTTGGAGCCTCTTGGGACAAGAGCTTGCCGTACGCGGAGTTTTCGTACAACAATAGTTACCAAGCCAGCCTTCAGATGTCTCCTTTTGAAGCCTTATATGGACGTAAGTGCAGAACGCCCCTACTTTGGGATCAAACTGGTGAATCCCAAGTATTCGGGACCGACATTCTTCGTGAAGCTGAAGAGAAGGTACGGATCATCAGAGACCGACTCAAGACAGCCCAATCGCGACAGAAGAGCTACGCAGACAATCGCCGCCGAGACTTAGCCTTTGAAGAAGGGGAGCATGTCTACCTTCGGGTTACACCTCTCCGAGGTACTCAACGGTTTAACATGAGAGGAAAGTTGGCCCCTCGATATGTTGGACCATTTCCCATAATTCGACGCCAAGGCGAAGTGGCTTATCAGTTGGAATTACCGCCCTCATTGGCTGGAGTGCATGACGTGTTTCATGTTTCTCAACTCAAGAAGTGTCTTCGCGTCCCCACGGAGCAAGTGGATCTTCAACAGTTAGATGTCCAAGAAGATCTGACCTATGTGGAAAAACCGGTCAAGATATTGGAAGTCAAAGAAAGGACCACCAGGAGTCGAGTCATCCGCTTCTGCAAAGTGCAGTGGAGCAATCATCCGGTAGAGGAAGCTACATGGGAAAAAGAAGATGAACTCAAGGCACAGCATCCTGAGCTATTCGAGGATTGATCCGAATCTCGAGGACGAGATTCTCTGTAAGGGGGATAGGATTGTAACACCCCAGAAATTAAAAAGGAATAAAATAAAAAGAAATTATTATCATTTCTGAATTTAATATTAAAGGAAAAATCCCAAAAGAACCCAAATAAAGCCAAACAGGGAGGAATACTCAAAATCTGGACTTGAAAATTTTATGAGATGGACTAGAGATCAAAATATAATTTTAGGAATTTTTACAAATTTTTATCAACAGTGATTCAAACCTTAATCCAATATTCAAATTTCTGGAATTATTTTAAATCGAAAATCAATTTTAAACCCTTAATGGGCCTCAACCCCGAAACCTTCCCCAACGGCCTTTTTGGCCCAGCCCGTTGCCACCCACCCACTGACAGGTGGGGCCCGCCTGTCGGCACCGCCCTCCCCTCTCTCCTCCCGCCCACGCCCGCTTGGCCCCACCGGTCAGCCCCGCCGCGCCACTGACCGCCCGGACCCGTCTGTCGGCCCCCTTCCTTTTTGGATCGCTCACTGACAGGTGGAGCCCACCTGTCAGGATCGTCTTCCTCCCGGGAAGGGGATCCCCTTTCCTTTCTCCGGCGATCCCTTTCGGATTTCTTGCCGCCGGCCGCCCGTATCAACCCGATCGACCCCGGATCATCTTCCCCGGTCGCTACCGCTCCCCTTCCATCGATAGCCGACGCGTTTTCACCTTTTTGGAAAGCTTTCCGAAGCTTTTGGCAACCCTCGCCGGAGCTCGCGGAACCCCTCGGTTCCCCGCCATAGGGAGGCCGACGACCCCCCTATTTAAACCACCAGCGACCGCCGCCCTCAGCCACACCGTAGCAGCCCAAGCCGAGTGAGAACAGAGCGCCCAATTCCCGGTTCTCGGGTTTCCCCTCTGTTCCAACTCCGGCAAGCGATCGCCGTCGATCCCGACCCCCTTCGCCCTAGCCACCGCCACCGGAGAGATCGTCGACCACCACCCGACCCCGGCCACCCTTCCGTTGGCCGTGGACACCGCCGGATCGCCGTCGCCGACGACCACCCGAACACCCTGCCTCGTCTACCCTCGTCGCCGGTCGCCATCCGTCGCCATCCGTCGTCGCCGGAGGTACCATCATGATCACCACCTTCTCCTCTTTCCGTTTTTGCCATAGGCTAGGACCCTAGGCCCTCGCCGTCGTCGCCACGATCGCACCCGTGCGCCACCGTCGCCGGAGAAGAAGGGTGCGTGACCCCCTTAGCGGCGTGCCGTGCCGGACGAGCCCCTGGCCGTCCGATCCAGATCGGAGGGCTAGGATTAAACCCATTCGGGATCTAATCCAGGCCCTCGGATCCAGTCAAAGCGGTACCACGCGATCGTAGCCGTCGGATTTAACTTAAAAACGTGACTTAATCCTGTGCGTCCACGCGTACCCCTTCGGTATGTTTTAATCTGGGCCGTTGAAACTCATTTAAAACCCCCGCCTCGCATCTGGCCGCTGGATCCAGATCCAACGGTCCAGATCGCTCGGGTCCACGCGCATAGTCACGGGTTCACGGTGAACCTGGTTCACCGTGGACCAGGGACTGTTTTTAGTTTAAATAAAATCCAGAAAATTGATTTAAACTTTGAAAATTCATATCTTGCTCAATTTAACTCCAAATTTCACCATTCAAATTTTGCTAGAACCAGAATAATATTCTCTACACATTAATGCAATAAAAACAGTATGTTTCTGTTACCCAAAATATTATTAATAAATAAATGAATAAAAATCCCTTAGGGATTAAAATTAATAATACAGAAAATAAATTGGGAAAAATCCTAAAGTGTTAAACTTTACTGTTTTATACAAAACTCAGAATATTAAAATATTACTTCACATAAAAACACCCACAAACTATGTAAGTTCTTTTGTTGGGTGAATTTTATCTGTTTTATTGAATGTGTTGTTTATTTTTCCGTATCGAGAAGACTACGAGTTCGTCGAGGAGCAGGAGTTCTACCCCGAGGTTCCTCCATCCCCATTTGCTGAGCAAGGCAAGTCATCGACCATCTCTGTGGAAACAGTTGATCATATTGAGCCCATGTTTTTATAAAATATCGCTATAACTCATAGGTTAATATTGCATTAGTCAAACATCAAGCCCTACACTTATATTTATTGGATCCCCGTCCTTGTGTGCAAACCCAAGCCATGCTTATTGAGCCTTAACTCCTTGTCACTCTACAAATATCATATTAGCTAGTGCCCAATGTACCGGCACAACCGCTATAGGATATAAAGAATGAGTCGTAGATAGCTGGATTCTGTTATATGCAATTCCCCGTTATTCTCGTCTCTGGATTCTGTTTGAGTTGGCTAAGTTATAAGTATGGTGGGTTCCGGGTGCAAGCTCGGGTTTGGTATGTCGCACCCGGGGCACTATAAGGACCGGTCTGCGGGATCTGTTGCAAAGCACTTCCGTACCAACCACAAGTCTAATGGGTAAGTCCTAACCGGAAGTATGGAACACCCCGACTCTCTGCACCATAGTGGAGGGGGCAAGGGGCAAGCCCTCAGGGCGCCTTGTACCAAAGAAGGCTCAAGGGGGGGTATGGTGAGGCATCGACGCGTCGGGGCACCATATGAAACCTATAAGAGGGTGTTGTTCAGTCGGGGAAGACCATATGGAAGGTTTTGGCACGAGTTCCCGTGAAATGGGTCATCTCGTTACACTTCGGTGTAAGTGATGAGTGCGTGCCTTGTGGGTACAGTGGTACATCTCTGATCAGAGTAATTTAATCTTTTCGAAAAGCCGGGCCCACGGTCAAGGGCGGGTTGTGTGACTACTCGCAGTTAGTTTACAATTGTTTGAAGGATTGAGTTATTCATGGCATGTAAGGACTGTTGTGCGAGGAGGTGAAACGTACTCCTCGAGTTAGAAGATGATGATGCATTCACATGTTTACTTTTCCCGTACTAATAAATTGCTCACATTTAACGCTTTACAAATATGCTGCTTCCGCAAAACTAGCCACTTTCTCCCTTGTTATTACCTTGCATTATATGTTGCATTCGGTGGCTTGCTGAGTACATCAGTACTCACCTCGTTGACTTACAACATCAGAGCCCGTCTACTACGAGGAGGATGAAGGTCTGGAGTAGCGACCCAGTCAAGGCGAGACTGGAAGGAGGCGTTCATCTAGGACCCTTTGATTTATTAGTTTCTCTTCATCTTAATTCACTTTTGTATTAATACGGTCTACGAACCGTGAATGATTGCTCGTATTTGTACGTGGTCGCATGATGCACGTCTTGTTTTATTGATTTTCTATGGAATTTCAATAAAGTCCTGATTTATTAAATCGGGGCGCGACACACGCGGCCCATGAAACAGCAGATCTCATTTCTTCTTCAGTCCTCTTTGACTATCGTTGACAATGACTCATCACTTCTGGAGCCATGAGGCCCACGCTATTCAGCATGGCTCCTCACATGTCCCTACTGTAAGTGGCATGATTCACATTCTCATTACACTAACAACTGCAATGTTTTTCGTCGACAGGTTTAATCGGCCATAGAAGAAGGACGATTGAAAATAGACCCTAGTCCAAAGATGAAGCTGGACAAAGACCCTTTTCCCATGAACACTGTCGACCTCGATGAGAAGAAAGTTCTGATTTGGCCAGATCAGGCCGGGTCAGCTAAGGGGAAAGCGGTCATTATTGGAGAATCACACACGCGCACACTCATACCAAAGAACCCTGAAGTAGAAGTATGGAAAAAGGACATCAGTACATCTCCTTCGGCTAGGGCTCACAAGAAGCCAAAGGTAACATATCAGATGTTGTTGGGAAAACAACAAAAGAAAGCCAAGGAAACAGGCCCCCGACCAAAAATGCTAGGACAACCGAAGGGTCCAAGACAGTCGAAGGGTGAGTTCGTACCCTGGCAGTCAAACCCCCCGAAGGGTGAGTTCGGACCCTGGTGGCCGAACCCTTCGTATAGTGGACCCCAGTGGTCGAACCCTTCACAGGATGAGTTCGGAGCCCAATGGTCGAACCCTTCACATGGCAAGTTCGGATCTCAATGGCTGAACCCAAGTCCGCTCTGGGCGAACCTCCCGGTAGGAGGCTTCGGTCCACAGTGGCCAAACATACCTCCAGCTTGGCAGGACCCCTCGTTAATATGGTTGGAGACACCTTGAACGTGGCCTAACCCCCCTCCGGGCAACGGGTTCAGCTCGCAATGGGCGAGGCCGCTAGAGCTACCGATGCCTCTGTCATACTATTGGGCGGGATCACAATGGGCTCCGAACTAAACCTCGTTGTCGGAGTACCCTTCGCAAGATTTCATTTTCACTTGTTTTCCTTTGGAGTATTATGATAGGTAGGGACAAACAGACACGGTGAAGGGGGATGCCTTCCACAGGCTATTCGTGGTGCCTCCGAATCGACTCACACAGGACAAAGCCAAGGAAGGTGGGCACGAAGAGGCGTAGAGGGAGTACGAAGCCATTTCAGTTAGGGTAGGGTCTCAGGAAGTCCCAATCCCGAAGGCCCCCTCGTCGAAGCCCGATGGAGGTAAGTCCCCTAGTCTAGCCGAGGCCATTGCTGAAGCCCGGTCCGATCGGCCTGACGAGGCCGGTCCGACCAATAGGGTCCGCATGGAGACCCCTGCCGAGCATAAAAAATACAAGGCTGATCCCGGATGACACCCCTTCGACCGGAAATCACAAAAACAAGTTAGTGGTACCTAGTACTAAGCCACAACCTTCTTGGTCACCTCCAGGCATGACCAAATCACTGAAAAGGTGTCTGCAATGCCTACGGGCATAGGAGATGTGTGGAAAGAAGGTCGAGGATGAACAAGATGCCATCTTTGAGGAAATTCGCCCTCGGCCAGCCGCAAAATAGGTATGGAAGCCTTAGCTGGTTGAGACAAACAACCCGGCTCCCGTTATGAGCGATGACGATGACATGCTCGACGACAACTACACGCCCATCTCCGAGGGGCCCGTACCCTAGCCAATGAACATCAACGTCGTCATGCTTCCCAATGAGTTTGCACTACCACGAGATGAGACCGAGGTCGCTCAGTTGAACCTCGGCCCACGAGATGTTGTTTTCGAAAAACCCGAGGATATGGCTCATCACCTAAAACCCCTCTACGTCAAGGGGCACATTGACGGGAAGCCGATATCCAGGATGCTTGGTGAGAGTTCTGAAGCAAAAGGCGTTCTTTCCCTGGAGTTGATAGTGGGTAACAAGACTTTGCCTATAGCATTCTTCGTCGTTGATGTGCAAGGTAACTACAGTGTGCTGCTTAGGCGTGACTAGATTCACGCAAATTGTTGTATTCCTTATACTTTGCACCAATGCTTGATGCAATGGGATGGCGATGATATGGAGGTCGTACCAGCGGATACTTCAGCCCAAGTAGCATTGGCCGATGTAGCCATTGACGCCATCCATGACAAAGTAGAATGTCTATCAGGCAGAGACCTCTCAGATTACAACTTCATTAGTGTAGACGGGGGACGTCTTCTACCCATGTCTGTAAAGTCGGCTGGTGTAGCACGACTATTTCTAAATTAGTAGTCATGTCTAGTAAAAGTAATCTTGATTGGTTGAAGTCTCGCGTAGAGCAATATCAGTCTTCTAAAGACGGTATTGCCGAAGCCATTGAAGACTTTAGCGAAGTAGAAAAATTAGGACAAAGTTTTGCGTCGGCCGATCCTTTGGAAGAGGTCGATATAGGCGATGGTAACATTTCAAGGCCAACTTTTGTAAACCAAAATTTACAGGATGATGAAAAGTCCAAAGTAATAAAATTGCTTCAGTCATACGTCGATTGTTTTGCATGGAAATATAGCGAAATGCCCAGACTATGCCGTGAACTCGTGGAGCATCAGCTACCTATTAAACCCGGGTTTAGGCCTTATAAATAGCTCCCTCGTCGCTTTAATTCAGTCGTGTATGACCGAGTTAAAGAGGAGGTAGAACGATTACTCAAGGCTGAATTTATTAGGCCATGTAGGTATGCTGAATGGGTCACTAACATTGTGCCTGTAGAAAAGAAGGGGAGCGGCAAAATACGAGTTTGCATTGATTTTAGGGATCTGAACAATACCACTCCAAAGGACGAATACCCCATGCCGATAGCCGACATGTTGATCAACGACGCTTCAGGACACAAGGTACTAAGTTTTTCTTGATGGCAACGCTGGTTATAATCAAATTTTTATGGCCGAAGAGGACGTCTACAAGACAAACTTTCGATTCCCTGGTTTTGTCGGCTTGTTTGAGTGGGTCATTATGACTTTTGGTTTAAAGAATGTGTTGACACAAAAACGTGCCCCCGCAGTTGGGTCAGTTCAATGATCCAAAAGTGTGCGGATACTTAGAGACAAGCCTAAGCGTAACACAACACCGACATCGCGTTCCTACTACCCTTAATAGTGGTAAGGGGGTGGAGTCGCCAGGTAATCAGATCACACAGAAATAATCCAATTAGCTGAAAAGAAATATATTAAACAGAATAAATCAACAAGCTAAGCAGAGCCTGACTGATTCGAAATATACAGTGCGAAGGGTATTGACGAAGGGTACATTCGGCGTCTAATGCGAAGGGTCCCACCGAAGGGTGCCTTCGGTGTTCGGACTGATTTGGCCGAAGGCGGGCTCCAAACAATCACCTCTGAACAGCGGGGTTTGGTGCGAAGTCTCTAACACGATAAAATAACTCAAATGCAGCGCACGGGTGTGACTTTGTCTGATGCGGGGTATGAACATGGTGAATCCTATCGTGACGAAGCCCGTTGCGAAGCGTGCTAGTGTGCGGGACTCGGTCAAACCGACAACAGCATGATGGTTCGGCATGGGTAGTCGAAGCAGTATTTCTGCCAAGGGGTGTTCTAGCAGCCTCTGAAACCAGTCTCCTGGCTCTGGACACCTCCAGCGAAGTGGCTCCGAGCATTGAAAACCTGCAATAGAACATAAAATCAAGTGCTAATACGGGCTGGGGACCAAATTCTGCTAAGTGTTGCACTAGAGAGCGAAGGTAGCAATCTGTTATGCAGATTAGTGGATACTTCATAGGCGAAGTAACAAGGTGATAGAAATCTATTACGTAGATTAACAGATAATTCACAAGCAAAGTAACAAGGATTACCACTGTTCCGAAGTGGCCGGGGGAGGGATTCTAGGCAAACCCATAAAGGTTGCAGAAAAGTAAAGATAAAAGTAAAGGTACGGTTCAAAGCTAGGGCTTTGCGTTTGATCTGTGTTGGGAGGTTAATGAACCGACCTCACCCCTATATTTATAGGGGCTAGTCTTCTAATCTCTAAGATTAATCTGTTAAGATTCGGCCTAATCATGCGTAGGGATAAAATTAGCTAGAATCAGACTCAAACTCTATCTTTAGAATTCAGCCAGAAGTGGGCCTTCGGCTAGGCCCGCCAAACCCCCTCCTTGGGCCAAAGCTTCTGCGAGGCAGGCCTCCGAATGCCTTTGGGCCGAAGCTAGCAGGCATGCTAGAAGCTTCCGAAGCCCATAGCTTCAATGGGCCTTCGTCCTTTTAGGGCTTCGGCCCGATCCAAGACATGTGTATTTTTGGCCCAAATTACCAAAATTGATATTTTTGACAATCTTAACCATTTAATGCCATTTTTTGATATCAATACATGCCCCTTGCCTTTTAGTGAACCAACTAAGCTAAAAGCATAACGGGCTAAGGACAATACCTCTCATATCGGCCTTTCGACACTTTCAAGTCGTTTGCCACACACTCGAGAAATACCTTTTCAAGTACCTGCCATTCAAAGCTCTTCGAAACCGCTCTCCTTGTAGAGATTCTAACACATATGCATTACCTGGAGCAATTTCAGCTATTTTGAAAGGGCCTTCCCAACTAGGTGAACATTTACCAAACTTGGGGCTTTTAGTGCCTAAGGGCAAAATCGTCTTCCAAACCAAGTCACCCGCTTGAAACGATTTTGGTTTAACTTTCTTATTGTAGGCTTTAGCTACTCTCCTCTTGTCTATCTCTATAGCTTCTAAATCCCTTAGCCTCTTATCACTCACTTCTTCTATATTATCCTTCAAAAGAGTCTCATATTCATCGACTGATAAGCCATCTTGCTTTAGAACTCTTAAAGAGCCAAGATCTACTTCTACAGGTAGAACGGCTTCTTGTCCATATACTAGTTCATATGGACTAACTTTGGTAGCATCGTGCTTTGCAATCCTACAAGCCCATAGTGCCTCGGAAAGCACTTCATGCCACCTCTTAGGGAATTCTTCGATTTTTCTCTTAATGAGCTTAATTACAGTTTTATTACTAGACTTGGCCTGACCATTGGCCTGAGCATAGTATGGTGAAGAGTTTACCAACTTAATACCATAAAGTTCAGCAAAGTCTCTCATTTCTTTTGAAATAAATGAACTACCTTGATCTGTGGTGAGAGTTTGGGGAATACCGAATCTATGTATGATGTGCTTCAAGATAAAATCAAGTACCTCATTGTGAGTCATATTCTTGAGAGGCACGGCTTCGGTCCATTTGGTGAAGTAGTCTGTTGCCATCAACATGAACTGATGCCCTTTTGAAGAAGAGGGATAAATCTGGACGATGAAGTCTAAACCCCAACCTCAGAACGTCCATGGCTTGATAATATGGTTAAGCAATGAAGCAGGAGCTAGCTGAATATTTCTAAACTTTTGGCATGCTTCACACCCTCTATAATATCTAAAACAATCCTTAGTCATAATCGGCCAGTAGAAACCTGCTCTTTTGAGCATCCAACTCATTTTCTGGGTCGACTGATGAGTTCCACAAAGACCTTCATAGACTTCTCCCATAGCTACCTAGGATTGTTCACCGCCTAAACAACTTAAAAGTACTCCATCAATAGTTTGGCGATATAGTACATCATCTAGTAACACAAATTTAAACGCTTGTCGCCGAACTTTCTGATCAACCCTTTGACTAGGGTTTCTCAAATACTAGACGATTAGAATTCTCTAATTGTCCTTATGGACCTCCGGAGGGTTTGCTGACTCCTTTCCTGGAGTGATGTCCAAGCTCCTAACTTAGGAGTGCCCCTCAGGCCCTTCCCATTTCTACCGAATGCTAACTGGGTCGGCCGTGTGGAGCCGACCAGGCTGAAGCCTTCCGTCGGAGGGTTTTGGTTCCCGAAGACCTCCGCTGCCCAGCGAGCTTCGGCGTAGGGGCTCTGGTGTGCTGGGCCCTTTGGCGGATGGAGTGTTCTGGCGCAAGGGCTCTGGCACATGACACCCTCCGGTGGCCACAGGGGTCCGACCCGTAGGGTTCGATAGACCTCACGCCTGATTGAATCTTCTAGCTTCGACAGTAAGACCAAACATGGGCTCGTCTTGTACAGAAAATTGCCCACTCCTGATTTGATAGCCAGATGCTTGCTGAGCCAAATCATATGCAATTGAGTTGGCTTCTCTTGACACGTGAGAGATTTTTAAGTCGTCAAAAGTAGCAATTATGTCTAAACATTTATCCAAGTAACTATTCAACAAGCCATTAAAACATTGAGCACTCTTAGCTACTTGATGCACTACTAACAAAGAATCACCATATGCATGGATATGTTTAGCACCTATAGATTCTAGCAATTCAAGTCCTAGTGATAAGGCTTCATATTCATCTTGGTTATTAGTAGAGGGAAATTCTAAATGGGCCGAGGTTTCAAAGTGCATTCCATTAGGTGATATGAGAACCACTCCAATACCTTGGCCACTCTTGCAAGCCGAACCATCAAAATAAAGTTTCCATGGTACTACTTCAATTAGAGCAACATTGTCACTCCAACTGACATCTATGTGGTGATCAACTATGAAATTAGCGACAATTTAGCCTTTCATAGCTCTTAGATGTTCGTAGGCCAAATCATACTCAATCAAAGCGTAAGCCCACTTTCCGATTCTTCCACTTAGAATCGGCTTTTGCAACATGTATTTTATAACATCAGTTTGGCAAGTGACAATACATGTAGTAGGGAGAAAATAGTGACGTAATTTGGTACATGCGTAGTAAAGTGACAAACATAAGCGCTCCACAAATATGTACTTGGTTTCGGCATCCAGCAGGCGGCGGCTCAAAAACGTGATGATGTACTCTTTTTCCTCCACCTCCTGGGTTAGCACGACCCCTATCATGCTATCTTCGGTGGCGATGTATAGCCGAAACAGAATCCCAGCTTTTGGCGCTCTCACCACGGGTGGTGACGATAAGCACTCTTTAATTTTTTCAAAGGCGCTTTGCTGACTTGCCCCCCAAGTGAACTCGGCTTCATTCTTTATCCGGAGTATAGGGACAAAGGCATCAATCTTGCCAGACAAGTTAGATATAAAGCGACGCAAATAATTCATCTTGCCTAGCAGCTTTTGCACATCTTTCTTGCATGTCGGTGTTGTAAAGTTTCTAATCTTCTCAAGCCTCTTAGGATCAATTTCTATACCTCTTTCATGAATCATGAATCCTAAAAACATGCCTGCTGACATGCCAAAAGTACATTTGAGTGGGTTCATTTTCAAGCCACACTGTCGCATCCTATCAAAAGCAACCTTCAAATCGGCTAAATTGTTTCCCATAGCGTCCGATTTGACTACAACATCGTCTATGTAAACTTCTAACATAACTCCTAACAAGTCATGAAAGATCAAGTTCATAGCACGTTGATATGTAGGACCAGCATTCTTTAAACCAAAAGTCATAACGACCCACTCGAACAACTCGACAAAACCAGGGCATCTAAAGGCTGTCTTGTAGACGTCCTCTTCGGCCATAAAGATTTGATAATAACCAGCATTGCCATAAAGAAAACTTAGTACCTTGTGTCCTGAAGCATCGTTGATTAGCATGTCGGCTATCGGCATGGGGTACTCATCCTTTGGAGTGGCCTTGTTAAGATCTCTGAAATCAATACAAACTCGTATTTTGTCGCTCCCCTTCTTTTCTACAGGCACAATGTTAGCAACCCATTCAGCATACCTGCATGGCCTAATAAACTCAGCCTTGAGTAACCTCTCCACTTCTTCTTTAACTCAGTCATAGACGGCCGAATTAAAGCGACGAGGAGGCTGGTTATAAGGCCTAAATCCGGATTTGATAGGTAGTCGATGCTCCACGAGCTCACGGCTTAATCCAGGCATCTCGCTATACTCCCATGCGAAACAATCGACGTACGACCGAAGCAACTTTATTACTTCGGCCTTTTCATCAGGCTGTAAATGTTGGTTTACAAAAGTCAGCCTTGGTATGCTACCATTGCCTATGTCAATTTCCTCTAAAGGATCGGCCGACGCAAAACCTTGTCCCAGTTTCTCTACTTTGCTAAAGTCTTTGATGGCTTCGGCAATACCGTATTTAGTAGACCGATATTGCTCCACATGAGACTTCAGCCAATCTAGATTACTTTTGCTAGACATGACTACTAATTTAGAAATAGTTGTGCTACACTAGCTGGCTTTATAGACACTAGTACAAAATGTCCTCCGGGCATGCTAATAAAGTCATAATCCAAAAGATCCCTACCCGATAGACATTCTACTTTACCGTGGATGGCATCAATGGACACATCGGCCAATGCTACCTAGGCCAAAGTATCCGCAGTTATGACCTCTACCTCATCGTCGTCCCACTGAATTAGGCATTGGTGCAAAGTAGAAGGAATGCAACAGTTTGTGTGAATCCAGTCACGCCCGAGCGGCACACTATAGTTACCTTGCACGTCGACGAAGAAGAATGTCATTGGCAACATCTTGTTGCCTACTGTCAACTCCATGGAGAGCACGCCTTTGGCCTTAGAACTCTCGTCGTTGAAGCCGTTGAGCATTAAGTTAGTTTTCTTCAGGTCCTCCTCATCCCTGCCAAGTTTCTTCAATAGCGAGTAAGGCATTAGGTTAACAGTGGCACCACCATCAACAAGCATCCTAGAGATTGACTTCCCGTCAATGTGACCTCTGATGCAGAGAGGCTTTAGATGGTGAGCCGTATACTCGGGTTTTTCAAAAATAGCATTGCGCGGTCCAAGGTTCAACTGAGCGACCTCGGCCTCATCCTATGGTAGGGCAAACTCGGCGGGTAGCATGACGACGTTGATGTCCATCGCCTGAGGTGCAGGTTCCTCGGAGACGGGCGAGTAGTCATCGTTGAGCATGTCGTCATCGTTGTCACTCGGGCTAGGAGCCGGGTTGGTTATCTCAACAGGATTGATCCTCCATACCTGTCTCATCATTGGCCGAGGGAGGATTTCCTCAAAGATGGCATCTCGCTCATCCTTGCCTTTCTTCTCACGCATCTCCTATGCCCGTAGACGTTGCAAATGCCTTTTCTATGATTTGGACATACTTGGAGCTGCCCAAGATGGTTGTGGCTTGGTACCAGGCACCACCGCCTTGTTACTGTTAGTTTTGGCCGAAGGGGTACTACCCAGATCAGCCTCACATATTTCATAATCATAGGGACTTTGCTGCGGACCCTACCAATCAGACCGGCCTCGTTTGGCTGATCGGACCAGGCTCCAACGCTAGCTTCGGCCGGAGTAGGGGACTTACCTCTATCAGGCTTCGGTGAAGGGGCCTTTAGGATTGGGACTTCCTAAGACCCTATTCTGACTGTGATAGCTTCGGACTCCCTGTCATTTGCCTCTTCGCATTAATCTCCCTTGGCTTCGTCCTGTGCGAGTTGATTCGGAGGTACTATAGACAGCTTGTGGACGATGCCTCCCTCTGTCGCGTCTGTTTGTCCCTGCCAGTTATAATACTCAGAAGGAAAACAAGGGACAATGTTATGTTGTGAAGGGTGCTCTGATTGTGATACGTACAGAGCCCACGGGGTCCCCACCCAATTGTATGGCGAGGGCATCGGTGGCTGCAGCGGCTTCACCCACTATGAGCTGAACCCATTACCTAGAGGGGGGTTTGTCCAGGTTAACGACATCTCGGACCATATCAGTGAGGGGTCCTGCCAGGCCGGAGGTATGTTCGGCCAGTGCGAGCTGAAGCCTCCTGCTAGAGGGTTCGTCCAGAGCGGAATTGGGTTCAGCCATTGGGGTCCGAACTCGATTTGTGTGGAGCTCGACCACTGGGGTTCGAGGCCACTGTACAAAGGGTTCGACCACTGGGGTCCAAAGCCACCGTAGGGGGTGTCAAGCCACTATGGCCCAAAGTCATCATGCGGAGGGTTCGACCACTATGGTCCAAAGCCACCCTTCGACTACTTTGGCCCCTTCAGTTGACTTAGCCTTTTGGCACGGGGGCCTATTTCCTTAGCTTTTCTTTGGTGTTTGTTTGACAGCATCTGATATGTTACCTTCGGCTTCTTGCGAGCCCTAGCCGAAGGAGATGTGCTAACATTCTGCTTCCATACTCAAACTTTAGGGTTCTTATGTATGAGTGTGCGTGTGCGTGATTCTCCAACAATGACCGCTTTCCCTTTAGTTGACCCGGCCTGCTCTGGCCGAATCAAAATTTCTTTTCATCGAGGTCGACGGTGTTCACGGGAAAGGGGACTTTGTCTAGCTTCATCTTTGGACTGGGGTCTATCTTCAATCGTCCTTCCTATATAGATGATTGAACCTGTCGACGAAAAACATTGTAGTCATTAGTATAATGCGAATGTGAATCATGCCACTTACAGTATGGGTGTTTCTTTAGCTCGTCGGCAGATGGAATGACTTGGCCTTTAGGCAACCTGAGAAGCTGGTTTTTCAAGAGGAAATCAAATGTTTTATCACACTTAGTTATATCAAATGAGTATTTGACCTCGCTAAGCCGATTCTTGGTGGGAGACGGCCGTAACTCGGAGCAAGTAACATGCTTGCTCTTAGCGTTCCAAACCCATTCGTCCGCATACATGTCGGCTTAATCTTCTTCTCCCTCCGATTCCTCCTCGTCGGAGTGCTCCATCACGTGGACTTCAGCCCTAGGCTTGTTAAAGGTTTTAATGAACTTTTTATCTTTAGCTCGGCCTTCCTGGACCAGAGCCTATTCTAAGACATGGCTAACCTCTAAAAAGTGCTGGTTTTTTAGTCTCTCTTTAATTTCAGAATGCAACCCGCTAAAAGCTAGATCCACCAAATCCCTTTCCGAAATATTAAGACTAAAACACCGATTTCTGGTATCTCGAAAGCGCTTGATATACTCAGAGACACTCTCGCTAGATTTTTGTCTAACTGATGTCAAGTGTGAAAGCCTAAGTTCTGTTTCACCCGTGTAAAAGTAGTCATGGAATTTTTGTTCTAATTCAGTCCACATTTGGATAGAGTTTGGCGGGAGTGTCAAAAACCAGGTGAAAGCGGTGACAGATAGTGAGAGAGAAAATAGTCTAAGTTTTAAAGCGTCTGACCCACTAGCTTCTCCACAATGTGCTAAAACTGACTGACATTCTCTAGTGTGGTTTTGTTACCCTCACCGTCAAACTTGGTGAATTCAGGGACTCTATATTCGTGAGTGTAAGGTATCGTGTCGAAATGATCGGGGTACGGCTTCTGGTAAACCCTAAGTCGACCCCTAGGTACGAAGACGGTGCACTCCCTAAATAGTGCGCGGATCCGCTCCTCAATGTCAACCTAACCTACTGCCTGTGCGCATCTCTCATGCGGGGGCGCGCTACACGGTGGGATGTCAGCGTGTCATCCACGAGTTTCTTCCTCATTTGCTAGCTCAGGACGTATGACACGTTAGGGCCTATGCGCTTGTGCATGCGGCGCAGGCAGCGTGGGCAAAACTAGTGCTGGTGTAAGTGGAGGCGGCGCATGGTAGGCGGTGCTAGTTTGGCCATAAGCATAATGATTGGTCTCGACCATAGATATCGAGGCCGGAGACGTACTATCTTTGTTGGTACTACTATCAGTTCTGTTGTGAATGTGATTTATCGGAGGTATGCTAGCAATTGGAGCTGGAGGTATGGCCTCAATAAAGCCAAACCTTCTAAGTGTCGCCTCTACTTGAGAGCTAACTGTCGAATCTAAACAGTTGGCTAGCGAAACGCTAACATCTTGATCCACTGATGCAGCTATTTTTTATCAATCTCTAGATAAGATAAACAAGGCGATACTTGTGTTACCTGGATCCGAGCGAGGTCGGGGATGTTGATGTCACGCTTGATGAAGCATGCCTGTGTCTTGACGTAGCTCCCAAGCATGAGGTCCTAGAGTACCTTCATATTTGCCTCAATCTCTGCTCGGTCCTCTGTGGGAATATCTTCAAGGGTAGGCGTCATGATGTTGTGGTTGTCGATATCCGCACCTCCCATGGGATCCATCGATGATGTAGACATAGTAGTCATTGTAGACATACCTGCGGCCGATATAGATGTACCCGTCATGTTGGCGTAGCCTTCCCAAGTGGAGTCACCAAAAAGTGTGTTGACACGAAAACGTGCCCCCGCACTTGGGTCAGTTCGACGAACCAAAAGTGTGCGGATACTTAGGGACAAGCCTAAGCGTAACACAACACTAACGTCACGTTCTGACTACCCTTAACAGTGGTAAGGGGGTGGAGTCACTAGGTAATCAGATCATACAGAAATAATCCAATTAGCCGAAAAGAAATATATTAAACAGAAAAAATCATCAAGCTAAGCTGAGCCTAACTGATTCGAAGTATACAGTGTGAAGGGTATCGCCAAAGGGTACCTTCGGTGTCTGATGAGAAGGGTCCCGCCGAAGGGTGCCTTCGGTGTTCGGACTAATCTGAACAGATCTTGACACGACAATCACCTCCGAACAACGGGGTTCGGCACGAAGTCTCTAACACGATAAAATAAGTCGAACGCAGCGCGCGGGCGTAACTTCACCTAACACGGGGTACGAACGTGGCGAAGCCTGTCATGACGAAGCCCGTTGTGCAGCGTGCTTGCACGCGAGACTCGGTCAAACCGACAAAATCATGACGGTCTGACACGGGTAGTCGAAGCAGTATTTCCACCGAGGGGTGTTCTAGAAGCCTCTAAAACAAGTCTCCTAGCTCCGTACACCTTCGTCAAAGTGGCTCCGAGCATTGAAAACCCACAACAGAACATAAAATCAAGTGCCAATTCGCCCTGGGGACCGAATTATGCTAAGTGTTGCACTAGAGAGAGAAGGTAGCAATCTGTTACACAGATTAGCGGATACTTCACAGGCGAAGTAACAAGGCGATAGCAATCTATTAAGTAGATTAACGAATAATTCACAAGCGAAGTAACAAGGATTACCACTGTTCCGAAGTGGCCGGTGGAGGGCTTCCAGGCAAACCCACGAAGATTGCAGAAAAGTAAAGATAAAAGTAAAGGCACTGTTCAAAGCTAGGGATTTGTGTTTGATTTGTGTTGGGGGGTTTAATGAACCGGGCTCACCCCTATATTTATAGGGGCTACTCTTCTAATCTCTAAGATTAATTTGTTAAGATTCGGCCTAATCATGCATAGGGATAAAATTAGCCAGAATCAGACTCAAACTCTATCTCTAGAATTTAGCCCGAAGTGGGCCTTCGGCCAGGCCCACTGAAGCCTGCTCCTCGAACCGAAGCTTCGGCGAGGCAGGCCTCCGAAGGCCTTCGAGCCAAAGCTAGCAGGCCTGTTGGAAGCTTCCTAAGCCAATAGCTTCAATGGGCCTTCAGCCCTGTAGGGCTTCTGCCCGATCCAGGACATGTGTATTTTTGGCCCAAATTACCAAAATTGATATTTTGACAATCTTAACCATTTAATGCCATTTTTTCTATCAATAGAATGCTGGCGCTACATATCAACGTGCTATGAATTTGATCTTTCATGACTTGCTAGGAGTTATGCTAGAAGTCTACATAGATGATGTTGTAGTCAAATCGGATGCTATGAGAAACCATTTAGCCGATTTGAGAGTTGCTTTTGATAGAATGTGTCAGTATGGCTTAAAAATGAACCTGCTCAAATGTTCTTTAAGCATGTCGACAGGCAAGTTCTTAGGATTCATGATTCATGAAAGAGGTATTGAAATTGATCCTAAGAGGCTTGAAAATATTAAGAACTTTGAAGTGCTGACATGCAAGAGAGATGTGCAAAAGCTGCTAGGCAAGATGAATTATTTGCGTTACTTTATATCTAACTTGTCTGGCAAGATCAACGCTTTTGTCCCTATACTTCGGCTAAAGAATGAAGTGAGTTCACTTAGGGAGCAAGTCAGCAAAGCGCCTTTGAGAAAATTAAAGAGTGCTTGTCATCACCGCCCGTGGTGAGAGCGCCAAAAGCCGGAATTCCATTTCGGTTGTACATCGCTGCAGAAGATAGCGTGATAGGAGCCGTGCTAACTCAGGAGGTGGAGGGAAAAGAGTACATCATCACATTCTTGAGCCGCCGCCTACTGGACGCCGAGACCAGGTACATGTTTGTGGAATGTTTGTGTTTATCACTTTATTATGCATGTACCAAACTACGCCACTATCTTCTCCCTAGCACATGTATTGTTGCTTGTCAAACTGATGTCATAAAATACATGTTGCAAAATCTGATTCTAAGTGGTAGAATCAAGAAGTGGGCTTATGCTTTGATTGAATATGATTTGTCTTATGAACCTTTGAGAGCTATGAAAGGCCAAATTGTCGCTAACTTTATAGTCGATCACCACGAAGACGTTAATTGGAGTAACAATGTTGCTATAGTTGAAGTAGTACCATGGAAACTTTATTTTGATGGTTCAGTTTGTAAAAATGGCCAAGGCATTGGAGTGGTCCTCATATCACCTAGTGGCATGCACTTCGAGAGCTCGGCCCGTCTAGAATTTCCTTCTACTAATAATCAAGCCAAGTACGAAACTCTATTATTAGGACTTGAATTGATAGATTCCATGGGTATTAAACATGTTCATGTATATGGTGATTCCCTGTTGGTAGTCTAGCAAGTAGCTAAGGTTGCTCAATATTCTAATGGTCTGCTAAATAGCTACTTAGATAAATGTTTAGACATAATTGCTACTTTTGATGACTTCAAAATTTCGCACGTGTCCAGAGAAGCCAATTTAATTGCAAATGATTTGGCCCAGCAAGCATTTGGCTATCAAGTCAGAAAAGGAAAATTTTCTGTATAGGAAAGGCCAATGCTTGAAATCCCTGCCGAAGCCAGAGGCTTCAGGTGGATGCGAGGTCCGTCGAACCCTCCAGTTCGGACCTCTTCATCCACCGAAGGGTGTCGCGCGTCGGAGCTCTCGTGCCGGAGCCCTTCTTTCGACGAAGGACTCCACACGCCGGGTCCTTCACACCGAAGCCCTCCTAGCACCGAAGGCCTTCACGTGCCAGACCCCTCCATTGAGGGACCTCGGTCCGATCGGCTCCGCACAACCGGTCTGGTTAGCCTTCGGTAGAAACAAAAGGGACCCGGGGGGCACCTCAAAATCAATAATTTAGGCGCCACTTCAGGGAATGAATTGGCTAGCCCTTTGGAGATCTAGAAGGATGATTGGATAATTCCAATCGTCTAGTACATAAGCAATCCTAGTCAAAGGGTTGACCGGAAAATTCGGCGATAGGCGTTTAAATTTGTACTACTCGACGATATATTGTATCGCCAAACTATTAATGGGGTACTCCTAAAGTGCTTAAACACCAATCAATCTAAGAAAATCTAGGAATTTCCTAAAAGGTGGCATGAACTGCTTTCGGAGGCATTATGGGCTTGTAGAGTTGCAAAGCACGGCGCTACCAAAGTTAGTCCGTATGAGTTAGTATATGGACAAGAAGTCGTTCTGCCGGTAAAGGTAGATCTTGGCTCTTTAAGATTTCTTAAATAAGATGGCATATCGGTCGATGAATATGAAACTCTTTTGAAGGATAATTTGGAAGAAGTGACCGATAAGAGGTTGAGGGCTTTAGAGGACATAAAGATATATAGAGAAAAGAAGAGTATCTAGAGCCTACAACAGGAGAGTTAAACCAAAATCATTTCAAGTTGGCGACTTGGTTTGGAAAACGATTTTACCTTTAGGCACTAAAAGACCCAAATTTGGAAAGTGGTCACCTAGCTGGGAAGGGCCATTTAAAGTGACTGAAATCGCTCCACGTAATGCATACTTGTTAGAGTCCCTACAAGGAGAGCAATTTCGAAGAGTTTTAAATGGCAGGTATTTAAAAAAATACTTCCCAAGTGTATGGCAAAGCCCTTAGAAGTGTCGAAAGGCCGGTATGGAAGGTATCGTCCTTAGCCCATTGTGCTTTTAGTTCACTTAGTTCGCTAAAAGGCAGGTGGCATGTGTTAATAGCAAAAATGGCATTAATGGTCAACATTGTCAAAATATAAATTTTGGTAATTTGGGCCGAAAATACACAAGTCCTGGTACAAGCCGAAGCCTTATAGTGCCGAAGGCCCATATGCATGAGACCTCGGAGGCCTGTTAGCTGCCTGCTGGCTTCGGCCCGAAGGCCCTTCGGAGGTCTGCTCTACTGAAGCTTCAGCCCAAGGAGCAAACTTCGGCGGGCCTGCCGAAGGCCCACTTCGGGTAGAGCTTCAGAGAAAGAGTTTTGTTGGGGTAGATAATCCCGATGACAGTGGGGAGTGTGAAGGCCTGTACGGCCCTAAAGGAAGGCTACGGCCGGAAAACCCGAAGCCCTACGCCGGAGGTACCTGAGCCTCCGAACGAGGAGACCGGAAGCCTCCGGGGGCTCCGAGGACGTGCCGAAGGGGCCCTCGGGGGGGGGGGAAAGCGACCGACCAGGTGCTGGAGGCCAACCTTCGGGCGGACCAGAGGCTCCGGAAGGAGGCCGTGCGTGGAGAAGACCCAGTCAAGACCATACGGGGACAAGATCGTGATCGCCTGCGCCGTGTCGGGCGGCCTTTGAAGTGCCCGGCATGGCCAATACGCTGTCAGAATCACACCTTCTTGTCTGTACTATGCAACATCTACTTTGTCTGTACCGCCGACTTGTGTCAGGCCGAGTAGCAGTTGTGGCTTGGAGGTACCCGACCCTTCAGAGCGGGTCACCCTATAAATACCCCCCAACCATAGTTGTAATAAACACACGATCCGAGAATACAGTTTGCGCATAGCGCCCATTACTTCCATCCACTGAGAAAACATGTTGGTTCGATCCGTTGATCCAACAGTTGGCACCGTCCGTGGGGATCCTAGTTCGAGAAGCTAGCGTCCTCTACATCCAGTCACCAAAATATGTCGAGTCGGAAGGGCGCGAGCACGGTTCCTCTACGGCGGTCAGCCCGCACCGCCAGAGCCGAGCCCACCCCAGTCGCCATTCCCGACCAACCGGTCGTCACGCCCATCGGGGCGCCTGCCATGGAGCCAACCCAAGCCCCTGAGGGAACGCCGGAGATTCGGGGTCCCATTGGCATTTCGGAACCGGCCTCCGTCAGTCCCGCGGAGCTCCAGGAGGGGCCTTCAGAGGTGCACCCTCTGAACGGGCCCCCGGCGGTGGCCCTCCGGACCGACTACATCCGCTCACAAGACCCTGAGACCGCCTTCGGAGGAAGCGGGAGTCAAGCCGACGCTCTAGCTGCCGAGAATGCCAGGCTGAAGGCAGAGCTGGCCCAATGGTGCCAGGAGGCGTCACTCCGCCCCCCGGAGCCCTCCCGCACCACGAGGGTCGCAGCTGTAACCCTGAGCGACGATGAAGATCGAGTGAAGGAAGAAAACACGTCGTACGACGAGGAGTCTCCCCTGCACCCCGACCTCCAGAGGGTGTGCTTTGGCTCGAAGTTTCACACCGCCAAGCTTCCCAAGTACTCCAGGGACTCCAACCCTGGAGAGTTCTCCCGCTCGTACGCTCTAGCGATAGAAGCGTCCGGGGGAAGCCGTCACACCATGGCTAAGTGCTTCCCTTTGGCACTCGAGGGGATCGCCCTCCGGTGGTTCTGGTCGCTCCGGCCAGGGACCATCCGTTCTTGGGACCAGCTAAGGAAGAAGTTCGTCAACAACTTCCAGGGAACCTTCGTGGCCCCTATGTCCACCGGGAGTCTCTTCCAAGTAAAGCAGCAGCCCGGGGAGACGTTGCGGCAATACTCCCAATGCTTCGCGCACACCAAGGCCCAGATCAAGGGGCTTTCGGCTTCCTCGGTCATTGACGCTGCTCGGGAAGGCGTCACCCACCCGGGCCTCCTCGACAAACTTCATCGGAAGCCTATTTCCTCGGTAGCACAGCTCATGACGTACTTCGAAGAGTACGCCTGGTCTGAAGAAGGCCAGATGCGCCGATAGGCGATGATTGTCCCCGTCTGAGCCACGAGCGCCAGGGCGCGTGAGGTCTCGCCGGACCTCGATCGCGGAGTCTGCCCTGCTTCAGATTTTCACCGCCAAGGCTCCGACCGACAAGACCCCATTCCCCGAGACTCCCGGCGAGGCCAGAAGCACCTTCGAGGAGAGGTCCTCAGCATCACCCCTCGGTGCCCCGCCAAGCACCAACACACGTCCAGCGGAGGCCGCTCCACCGGGACCAGGGCTCCGTCACGGGCGCTCTCCGGAAGGGCCGCATTTTACTGCAGCGTCCACGGCGAAAATCGGAGCCATGACACCGACTCCTGTCGAACCATCCTTGCCCTCCGGAATGACTACCTCGAGCGAAACGTCGGCCGTGGCTCCATCGACAAAGGAGTCCCTGCATCCCGCCCGGAAGCAGTCCAGATAGTCGGGTGCCCCGAGGGGCCAGAAGTCCTGGGCCTAGCCCCGGAGCTCGGCAGGATCCAGGCTCCCAAGCTCGAAGATGCACCGGACCGGGGGAAACGAGTGGTCCTCCCCATATCTGGAGGAGGGGCTCTGGGAGCCATGTCCAAGCGCCAACGGCGAGATTACGTTTGGGAGGTTGGTCACATCGGCACGTCGAGGTCCTCCGTGCTCCCCGAATGGTCCCATGTCCCCATCTCCTTCACCGCCGAAGATGCCACCAGCGTCAAGTTTCCGCATGCTGACCCCCTCGTCATCTCGGTAGATATCGCCGGAGTTGAGGTGCGTCACATACTGGTCGATGGTGGAAGTTCTGCTCACATCATCTTCGTGCAGGCCTTCGACCAGCTGTGTCTCTCTCGGAAGCACTTGCTGCCGGCTTCCCGATCACTCCAGGGCTTCGCGGGTCCACCGCTTGACGCCCTCGGCCAGATCGGGTTGGAGGTGACCTTCGGAGACTCCCCCCTCCGGCGCAGCGAGGAGATCCTCTTCAACGTCGTTGACACCCCGTACGCCTACAACACCATCTTCGGGAGGGGGATCCTCAACCGTTTCGGAGCCATCGCTCACCACAATTACCTGTGCCTCAAGATGCCAACTCCAGGAGGGGTGTTGTCGGTCCTAGGCGACCAGGCCGCAGCCTGTCGGGTCGAATATGGCCACTCAGTGCCGCTGGAGCCACGCCAGATCCACAGCGTCCGCGAAGGCTCGGAGGGGAATCATCTCTCCAGGTGTCGGAGACGCTGTGCCAAAGGGGCGCCCGGCCAAGCCTCTCCCAGAGGGAGAGATCATCACGAAGATCCTGGTCCAGGACGGGAAGGAGCATCCGATCCGATTCGGAGGGGGCCTAGAGCCGAAGGTGTCAGAGCAACTCGAGGAAGTCATCCGCAACAACCTAGACATCTCCGCATGGTCCGACGAAGATATCCCAGGCATCGACCGCTCAATTATTGAGCACTCTCTAGCGGTCGACCCGAAGGCTCGCCCGGTATGCCAGGGGCTCCGAAAGCTGTCCTTCGAGCGGGCCGAACTTGCCAAGGCCGAGACTGAGAAGCTACTTCGAGCGGGGGTCATTCGGGAAGTGAGTCACACCGAGTGGTTGTCTAATACAGTGTTTGTCCAGAAGAAAACATCTGGCAAATGGCGTATGTGTATCGACTTCACTTCTCTGAATAAAGCTTGCCCTCGTGACCCCTACCCATGCCTCGCATTGATCAGTTAGTCGATTCCACTACCGGCACCGAGCTCCTCAGCTTCCTCGACGCTTATTCGGGATACCACCAGATCTGGATGAAGCCGGAAGATCAGGTCAAAACAAGCTTTGTTACCCCCTCGGGAGTGTTCTGCTATGTTCGGATGCCTTTCGGCCTCCGCAACGCCGGAGCCACTTTCTCGAGACTAATATCTAAGGCTCTGGGCCACCAGATTGGCCGCAACGTCGAAGCATATATGGACGATATTTTCATTAAGAGTACCATCAAGGATCGCCATAGTGGGGACATAGCTGAAACCTTCGACAGCCTCCAGCGGTGTGGAATCCGCCTTAATCCGGAGAAATGTGTCTTCGGAGCGCGCGTTGGGAAGCTGCTGGGGTACCTAGTCTCCAGCCGAGGTATCGAAGCCAGTCCAACGCAAATCAGCGCACTACAAAAAATGTCTCCTCCTCGGAATTTGAAGCAAGCACAGAAGCTAGCTGGGCGCCTGGCCGCTGTCAGCCGCTTTTTGGCAAGATCGGCCAAAAAAAGCAGGCCCATTTTTAAGGTGCTTCGGGGCTCTAAAGATTTTGTGTGGACCCCCGAATGTCAAGACTGCTTCGATCAAATAAAGGAGTACCTCTCCGGCCTCGTGGCCCTCGCCACACCTCAATCCGACAGTCCTCTTCTGGTCTACCTCGCCGCCTCCGGCAGCGCGGCAAGCGCGGCCCTGATTCAAGAAGAAGACCTTGGCGGGAAGCTGGTGCAATGGCTCGTCTACTTCGTATCTGAAGCCTTCTCCGGAGCAAAAACTCGATATTCCGAGCTCGAAAAGGTGGCATATGCCCTTATCATGGCATCCCAGAAACTTCGGCATTACTTCCTGGCTCACGATATTATTATTCCAACCGCATACCCACTGGGCGACATGTTCCGGAACAAGGATGCCACCGGACGCATCGGGAAGTGGGCGGTAGAACTCGCCCCGTTCGGGATTTCCTTCGTGGCCCGGACTGCCGTTAAGTGTCAGATCCTCGCTGACTTCGTTGCTGGATGGACATCCGCAGCTGACCATGCCAGTACCGAAGCAGGCGAGGGAATCTGGACCGTCTATTCCGACGGTGCCTACCAGGCTTCAGGAGCCAGAGCCGGAGCAGTCATTGTCTCCCCCTCTGGCCAATAGGCTTCGTATTCCGCTCGGCTAAGCTTCAAGACTACCAACAATATCGCCGAATACGAAGGAGTGCTGCTGGGTCTTCGCAAGGCGCATGCACTCGAAGCCGCCCGCGTCATCGTCAAGACCGATTCTCAGGTCGTCGCTGGGCATATAGACAAGAGCTTTCAAGCCCGGCACCCATACCTCGCCGCCTACCTCGAAGCCATTTGGAAACTCGAAGCATCTTTCAAGGGGATATCCGTCCATAGCATCCCAAGAAGCGAAAACTGCCAAGCCGACGCCCTCGCCAAATCCAAAGCTGGCGGCCAAGCCTTGCCACCGGGCGCCTTCTTCGAAGAGATTATCAAACCTTCGGCGCCCCTCCGCGACGAAGCACCTACCTCCGTACTGGCCGAGACCCCAGCGTCGCCTCGGCCAGCCGCGGTTCTCTGCATGGTCAGCAATGATTGGCGGGAGCCCATTTTGCGAGCACTCGGCGGCGATTTGGATGACCGGCCCAATCCGGATCAAGCGCGGCTTCGACTCCGCGCCAGATCTTTCCAAGTCATTGATGGCGTCTTGTACAAGTCAGGAGTATGTTCCCCGCTACTTCGGTGCATCTCTAACTCGGACGGGATAGCGATGCTCCGAGAAATCCACGAGGTGCTGTGCGGTAGCCATTTAGCCCCTTGGGCACTCGCCGAGAAGGCCCTCCGGCAGGGCGTGTACTGGCCCACAATTGTCGCCGATGCCGAAGACTTAGTGCGTACCTGCCAAGGATGCCAATGGATGGGGCGACGGAGCCACAGGCCTCCGGTCAGCTTACAGCTCATCCCACCTGTGTGGCCTTTAGCTCGTTGGGGAATGGATCTCATTGGACCTTTCCCTAGAGCAAGAGGCAACCTGCGCTTCGCTGTTGTCGCTGTTGAGTATTTCTCCAAGTGGGTCGAAGCCGAGCCGCTGACTTCCATCACCTCCCGAAGTGTCCAGAAATTCTTCTGGCAGAACATAGTCTGCCGTTTCGGAGTGCCCAAGAAGCTCACGCTGGACAATGGCACTCAGTTCGACACCGGGGCTTTCAAAGCATTTTGCGAAGAATTGGGAGTCCAGCTCTGCTTCGCAGCAGTTCGGCACCCTCAGTTAAATGGGGCTGTTGAGCAGGCTAATGGACATATACTATCTGGCCTTAACAAACGCATCGTTGGCCTAGCTAAGGGATTGTGGCCGGAAGAGCTCCCGAAGATCTTGTGGTCCATTCGGACCACCCCTTCCCGTGCCACCAGATTCACCCTGTTTCGGCTCCTCTTCGGTGACGAAGCAATGACCCCAACGGAAATCCAGGCTGGCTCGATGCGAGTCACAATGCCCGAGGGCGATCAAGAGCGCGTCGTCTCCCTCGATCTTACGGAGGAGACACGGCTCCGAGCCGTCGCCAACCTCTCACAATACCAGAAGCAGACAAAGGAGTGGTACGACCCCAAGGTCAAGCGCAACGAGTTCCAGCCTGGGCACCTCATCCTGCACGCGGTGATCGCCCCGACGAAGCTAGGTAACAAATGGGAGGGCCCATACATCGTGATCGGTTCCAGGCGGCCTGGGTCCTACCGACTGGCTACCCTAGAAGGCGAAGACCTGAAACACACTTGGCACGCCGAGCACTTGAAGCGCTATTTTGCATAATTCCATGTCTCCCGGCGATGGCCGCTGTCGGCCACTGTTGTACCAGGTTTACAATTCAATAATACTACCAGGTGAACGTTTCGGCCAAAATAGACACCCGTCGGTATCTAAGCATTGCCTTTTCACCAGACAATCATGTTTCGAGCTCTGGCTCGACGCACCCTACACTTGGGTTCCGAGCTCTGGCTCGACGCACCCTCGACATGGGTTCCGAGCTCCGGCTCGACGCACCCTACACTTGGGTTCCGAGCTCCGGCTCAACGTACCCTACACTTGGGTTTCGAGCTCCGGCTCGACGCACCCTCGACACGGGTTTCGAGCTCTAGCTCGACGCACCCTACACTTGGGTTCCAAGCTCTGTCTCGGCGCACCCTCGACACGGGTTCCGAGCTCCGACTCGACGCACCCTACACTCGGGTTTCGAGCCCCGGCTCGACGCACCTACATTCGGGTTCCGAGCTCCGGCTCGGCGGACCCTCGATTTGGGCTCCGAGCTCCCGTTCGATACAACTTAGTTCTTCCGCCTTCCTCACTGTAGTACGCGCCCAGTTGACAAGCCGTCCGCCCGCAAAGGAGGAGGGGAAGGAGCAGAGAAGAAAGGGGAAGGAACAAAGAAGGAAGGGTTCGATTATTTGCATCGTCAGTACAATGTACAATATACAACGCTTGTTGCGAATTAAAAGCGAAAGGTTAAGCGAAGTCTTCATCCAAGCCAAGCAGGAACCGGAAGCTTCTTCGGTCCGGACAGTCACCCGGGCCGGAGCCCGCCCTTGTCTGAGGCTCCGGCGTTGTGCGCTTAGACTTCTCTTTCCTCTTCTGCCTTTTCTCTTCTTTCCTTTGGGCGCGAAAGGTCTTCTGATCTTCTTGCAATTGAGCCCAGCTACACAAACCCTCAGACCTAAACGGTGCTTCATTCGGACCAACTTCCGCGTCGGACCAATCCACCAGTTCAGGTGATGAAGACGGAGCTCGGGGCTCTTTCTCTTCTTCTTTAACTAGGCTCAGAACCCCTTGAAGAACTTCTGGGTCTGCATACCCGTCGATACCCCGAGGAAGGACGAAGCGCGCGGGCTGGTTAGCTCTAAGGGCTTCGAAAATAGCCCATCGGTGCCGAAGGGCTCTGTCAGGCTCGAGTACCTCGATGTCGCAATCGCGAGCGGAGCAAACACCCTGAATAAGTTCCCGAAAAGCAAGTACCCTTTATTAATGCATAAAAGTCTCTAAACTATTACAAGATTTGCAGCACGAAGACCCTAAGGAGACTACACCTTCGGGTCCGGTTGGCACGCCATGGTGGAAGGCTTCGAAGGGGCCGGAGGTTCGCTCAAACGAAGGGCCTCGTCCAGCCAAGCCTTAACTGCGTCCGGGCCCTCGGCTTGCCAGGTCGCCCGAAGGGCTCTCCAGGACTGAGCTACCGCCTGGCTCGGCGATAAGAGGTGGCTCCCCCTGAAGGCGATGGGGTGTAAGCTCGAAGGCGAAGGAAGGGGGAGGCCAGATGTCTCGAGATGTCGGAGGATCCCGAGCACAGTTACCCGGGCTGATGTCTCACTGTACTTCAACACGGTGAGGCCTATCTGCTGGACGGCAGCCTGGACAAACTTTAGCCGGTAGCTAAGGGGCTCCCAGGCGACGTCGAAGGCCGTGCACCCGGTGCCATAGCGTGCCAGCGCCCTCCAGAGGGACACTACGGTGTATGCCGCCGTCTTTTCCCCCTGGGCCAACGCTTCGGTCACCTCTTCATTTCGTGCCAGGAGGTCCGCTGTGGTCCGCTCTAGCAGGAGCACTCGGGCTTCGAGGGCCTCGGCGTTGGCTGCGGCCTCCTGGAGTTCGTTCATGTCCGAGACCTGAGCCTGAAGCACGAAGACTTCTCCTTCGAGTCGCTCCGCATCTTCGGCTCGGGACCGGAGCCTCTCCACCTTGGCAACTTGGGCCCGAAGGGCGTCGACCTCCGCCTCGAGTTCGTCTGCTCGAGCAGCCCGCGCTCGGAGTCCCTCCAGTTCAGCGACTCGGGCCTTAAGGGAGTTGACCTCCGCCACTTGGGCCTCGAGCGCCTCGGCTCTAGCGGCCCAGGAGCGAAGGCCCTCGATCTCGGCCGCCTGCTCGCGGACCAACCTCTCGGCAGCATCCGCTCGATCGGAGAGCTCCGAAGTGCTGCTCTCGTGGCGGTGGCGTTCGGAGAGTAGGGAGAGCATCGAGCCCTGCGTCAGCGCGGCTACCTGCACACGAAACGGCGAGTCAGGGAGAAAACTAAGGGCTCGCCAGAGAGCGCTCCGGGGAAATACCTGGCCCACAGCGTTCTCGATGGCCCGGTTGAGCTCGAGGCTGTCCGACAGGCTAAGCTCGTTTATCATTCGAGCCTCCCACAAGCGTAGGTAGGAGTCGTGGACCGGGGCCACCCTCGACGCGAAGTCTTTGCCTTCCTCCAGGAAGGGGCACAAGAGGGGCACGCTAGAGCGTGCGCCCCTCAAGCTAGAGGGCGGCCGGGGCCGGACCCCAGTCTCTCGGTCAGCCCCTCGGAAGCTTCTTTGGGGGCCTCTTCTGATTACCTGGCGACTCCACCCCCCTTGCCACTGCTAAGGGCAGTCGAAACGCGACGTCAGTGTTGTGTCATGCTTAGGCTTGTCCCTAAGTATCCACATGCTTTGGGATCGTCGAACTGACCCAAGTGCGGGGGCACGTTTTCATGTCAATAGTGATGTAATATGTTTCCCGATGATACTTAGGAGGGATGCCATCGGGTGCCCCCCTTTGCGGAATGAGGTCTGGCAGTGTGTTACTGGCAATGCCACATGTCACCGACGACACCCCCTGTCTTGGTAACCTTGGGTCGAACGATAGGAACGGTGTCGGCGCATTCCTCTCCATGGCATATGATGTGCTCTGTGGTGGGCCCTATGATGGTCCTACCGGGTGAGCCATCTTGTTGGCTTCGTGACCGGGCGAGGTGCCCATCTGCTCTAGCCTCATCGGCCCTTGCGGCTGTAGCACCGGCCGAGTATGGAGCAGTTTTGTCGTATCGTCTGAGAGATACGCCAGGCCTTGCAGCGGTCCGGAGACCACGGTGCCTTCGACGGCTTTCTTGATAAGCCCCTGTAGAGTGGTGACCAACACACTAGATTGGTTGGCCATCGAGTGGCGAATTGCTTGGTCGACGATTTCTAGGAGATTGGCCTGAGAGCTCTCCACTAGCTGGCCCCGTCTGATTCATGTTGTAGGATTGTAGGCATGACTTCTAGAACTCCACGTGTCATTGCACCTCCACCCTTTGGTCTTTAGTCAGAGCTTCCATGGTGACTAGGATGTTATTTTCGTCGTTGATCTCGTTCGCCATGGCAAGGTTGTTGGAGATGGTCCCATCGGGCTTGCCAAAAAGCGTGTTGGTTTATTTTTTGGTCACACTTTGACACACGCGTGGCCTAGGAGATCTTCTCCACTCCAATGCAGGTCCTACGTTCTTAGAAAAAGGGTTCAAGGTGTGCCAATCAGTTTGACCCTACAACTAATAAGGGAAAAATATGACATTAGTAGTATGGCCTATCGGCTATCGAGCCGATGACCGCGACAAGGATTGGATATTCATGGAATATCATGTTGATCAACCATAAGGTCGATGACCGAAGATGAAGTGATCGGGCGAGCGTGCTATCGGCCGATAAGATGAACAGTGAACCGCGTAGGCCGATGGATGCTTTTCCGATGACTTATAAGATGTATCATGGAATCTAAGATAACCCATCGGCTTGTACTCCGACGAAAATAAATAAAATGTGCCACATAACAAGTCTATATCATGAAAATTATCACAATAACTAGATCGGACCTAACCGAGATAGTAGCTAGTCACAATGATCTTAATAATATATCAAAGAATCGGGCATGCTTTATTTAGATGAATGGTATACATCATGAAGAAGATACAATATCAAGAAATGTCGGATTTAACCGATGAAGCCTCAAACTATCACACCTAGATCACATCAATCTAAGAGATCAAACTGAACTAATGCATCCTTAAACCTAGCTAATACACCGAGAAAAACCGGCGACCGTACTATTTCAAGGTTCACCTCAAGAGATCAAACTGAATTGATGCAGCCGTGAGGATACTGATCTAATCAGTACTGACATCGGGTGTGGCGGGACTCACCTCTTTACCGAAGATCGAAATGATGTAGCCTAGCTCTGAGTCCCGAGTCTCGCCGGAATAAACCTTGGAAGCCAAGGGTGGTGATGCGTCAAGTAGTTGGTTGACAAAGATGTGTTTTTTAAGCTAACAGGTATACATATTTATAGTCTGGAGACTTACCGTCCAAGCACTCTATCTTAACCGATTCCAAATAATCTTTATCTTCTTCTCTTCTACACCTTATCTTCATCAGCTCCTTTTGCATCCGATCATCTTATAACAGTATGGACGGGCTTTGTCGACTTTCTTTGACAAGACCTCCTTGACTTCTATTGACCATGCAGCATTTTAGTGGGCCCGGGCTTAACCAAATCTTGGCGTCAATAATTGGTTAAGTCCGACACCTCTTGCTATTGTATCTCTTTCATGATGTATACAATTCATCTAAATAAAGCATGTCCGATTCTTTGATATATTATTAAGATCATTGTGACTATCTACTGTCTTAGTTAGGTCTGATCTAGTTATTATGATTATTTTCATGATATAGATATGTTATCTGACACGTTTTATTTATTTCTATCGGAGTACAAGCCGATGAGTTATCCTTGATTCCACGCTACATCTTATAAGTTATCGGAAAAACACTCATCGACCTATGTGGTAAACTGTTCATCTTATCGGCCGATGGCACGCTCGCCCGATTGCTTCATCCTAGGTCATCGGCTTTATGGCCGATCGACATGATATTCCATGAATATCTCATCCTCGTTGTAGTCATCGGCTTGATAGCCGATAGGCCATGCTATTAATGCCATATTTTTTTGTTCCCTTATCAGTTGCGGGGTCAAACTGATTGGCTCGCCTTGAACCCTTTTTCTAACAACGTAGGACCTGCACTGGAGTGAAGCAGATCTCCTAGGCCACACGTGTGTCAAAGTGTGACCAAAAAATACATCGACATATGCACATCTGGTGTCCAACCCTCTTATTGCTAAAGCTTTCTACAATTTACCATTCAACCACAAGTTACATTGGATTTCTATGTTTGTTAGTGGAGGTTCCTAGGGCAGTAGAAGTGTGATTTGGAATAGATGGGTCTTTTGTTAATTGGGAATAATATTAGAACTTATGGCATGCTATCATGTATAAGAATTGTACTTGGTATGATCGTGTTAATTACTCTCATGTTTTGGTCGATGTTTGCTTCATCGTAACCAAAGTTATGTGCTTTATAAGTTTGTTTCTTGTTATGGATGTTGCATTTGTGTTGTGCCTACATGCCTATGATTTCACATTGTTTAAACCTAGAGTTTTATTTATATTATAACCAGAACCATATGTAATTATTCATTCTTTATATGCCCAATAGCTTCATTTTCCTATCATGTTTTATGTTTTGATTAAAGGGGTAATTATAAACTCCATCACTCTAACCAAACAGGAGACAATATCATCCTATCCCACTATATCTCTCAAACCAAATGAAAAACAAGAATCATTCTATTCCTATAACCAAATAAGAAATGGGATCAATCCATCCCATAAATTAGGGATGGAACCATACTGTCCCTTTTAGTTTCCAAACCAAACATACAATTAGATATCGATAGAATTACATCTCTTCTTCCTATGTTATACTTCCACTCTTTCATATCATAAGCTATTTGATTTTTTAAGTCAAATTTCTTAATTAATTAATGTGTTCTTTTCACTATGCTAAGATACTAAGGTGTGGACATTCTTTTATGTGTCCACACATTAACTCCCTTTTTATCTTATATTTGTCATGTTTTATATTATAAATATTTTATATTATAAGTCGTTTGATTTTTTTAGTTTATTAAATTTAAAGAATAAATATATTAATATCTATAATATCAAAAATTAATAAAAACAATTTGATGGTTTACTTATTGATATGCTTTTATAAATTTAGTTAAAATTAAATAAATGACTTATATCATCCATGCATGTAGTGATAAACATGTTGCGACAGATGTACAGAGCCCGTACGTGAGCCCCACGGACCATCGACTAGCAGAGCTGGGGGACCCAAGATGCAGTGAGTACAAAAAAAACCAGACAAATATAAAAACGAAACGAAACAGTTCGTGGACACCTCAACTATCAACTCTCTCTCCCTCCTCCCTAGGGCGATCGTCTCCACAGGCGGCGATCAACGCCGGCGACCCTTCAAAATCGGAGCTAAGTCAGGGCCATCGCCGTCGCCCGTCATGGTAATCCAATCGCAAGCCGGCTCTTGCCTTAGATTTGGTTCGACTGCTCTTCCATGGTCTTTTTTTTTCTCTCGTTCCTGAATGGTCTACAATTTTCGTTGGCACTTTAAGTATTTAACGGAATAGAAGGTCGCTTGAGATCCGTAGCACATTCCTGAATTTTTACATTTCGATTGCAAATTTGGGCATGGGATTTTTTTCCAGTGTGTGTGAGATTGCATTATCTCCCAAATTTAGGATTACGGAAGCAAATGTCATACAGTTGGAATCATATTCGTTGGCCATGCCATTAGCTTTTCTTGATATGCACTACATCATTATTAATTGTTGGGTGATCTTGGAGTAGTGGAATTGAATTTAGGTTGAACATTAGCTCTTGATGATGCTTTTGATGCTGGAGAGCAGACAAGAGGATTCCATATGACATTACCATCTGTTTTCTTATCAGATACATTTCGTGCTCCTCGCCAGAAGACAAGGGAAGGTGAGGTTGACAAAATGGTACAATCCATACCCTCAGAAGGAAAGATCCAAGGTAAGAATTAACCGTTTAATACGCATCAACACATGTTTACTGTAATCGATCATTCTTTCTACTTGGTAAAAATTCAGCAAGAACAACAATTTACTTTCGTTCAAAAGGGTTATCACAGAAATCAGTACGCTTATCCTGTCAAGGGGCCCAAAGATGTGCAATTTTGTCGATTGGCACGCATACAGAGTTGTACATAAGAGGTACAACTGAGTTCTGATTATACCTGATGTTATTTTCTGATTGTTTGCGAGTACTGTTAACAGCTAAAGTACTAAATCACATGCTTATGTCGTTTGTCTGGCATGAAACATTTGTGATTTTCTGGTGGCATCAAGCTTTTTCGCACCTACTGCACTAACTGCAGGTATGCAACCCTTTACTTCTGCATGTGCATTGATGCAGGTATTCATCACTATGTTGATATATTGGACCGCTATTTTGGCAATGTAAGCTCTTGGGTAGAAATACCTTAACATGATATTGTCCTAGCAGGTAGTCTGAAATTTCTTCTCCTACATTCTCTGTGTTTCCCATGTTCCAGGTCTGCGAACTTGACCTGATATTCAACTTCCATAAGGTAATCTGCTTTGGTTGATTAGATAGTTATGTCTGTTGACCATGCCTGTCAAATTGCTAAAGCAGCTGGACTCTTGTTGCTAGGCATACTTTATATTGGATGAGGTTCTGACTTTTGATTGCCGGTGAGCTTCAAGAGTTAAACAAGAAAACAGTACTACGCCTAGTCACTACGCAGGTACTGCATGAATTGAAATGGAAACAGATTACGTTTGGAACATAGGAATTCAACATATGAACTAATTCAAAACCCGTAGGAACCTTCCACAATCAGGGACCTAGTATATATGTACAGAACACGAATAAAAGAGGAATTTTCCTTGAATATTCTACTTTGACACAGTTTGTACACATCTTAATGGATTAACAAGAGATGAATTCCGTGGTGATAGTCCTTGAGTTCCTGAGCTCATCTGAATTTCTTGGCGTAACAATGAAAAAGGGTACGCCGGCATGGTCATGTGAAATGCACTATCGAGTCCTGGATATTGGGTAGATCTATGATGACAACGTGGAATAAACTGGTGTTTGTTTGCAGGGCTCTTTGGTGGAAGCCGCAAAGGAGGCAAGCTCATTGAGGAACATAATTACACAGGCCACCAAGTAGAGCACACCGTGTCCGCTACAATGATGATTATTCTGTCTCACCCCAGGGCATGATATTAACTATAATCAACGGGCAAAAAAATCACACTTAACTTTGCCATATAAATACCTTCTACCTGTTCTAAATTTTCATTTTGGAGAAGTTTATGCCCTCATTTTTGTACCTGTTGTTTTCTTCTGTTTTTCCAAGGAGTATATAATATTCCTCTATTATAGTTTCGTGAAAATATTATTAGGTACTAATTAAGAGGTACCAAAATTAGAGGAATTTTACCATCTTTGAAAGAGGATACCTCCAAATTTGAATTATTCATAATATTCATCTAATGGTTGAGATTAATTCACTATATCCTAGTATCTAGGTAGGCAGAAAATGGTACATCAAGTGGTGGAAGAACATTATTGTATTTTTGCGTTAATAGTATAGGAATATGCAGGGCAGCAGGCGAGCTAACAGAGCTGCAGCGAGGTTGGCGGGGCGTCGACGCGACCTAGGCGGCAACACTGGCGAGGCCGATGAAGATCTAGGCCCTATGTGAGTTTTGGTAATTAATGATAAACATGCGTTTTGTGGACTAATATTTTTCTTAAGTGTGAATGAAATGAGTAGGTCCCGCGCAAATAGAGCACAAGATGGAAAACCCGAAGATCTGGACGTTTAAAGACTACGGCAAAAGGTTTGAAGGAATCTAGAAATTGATCGAGGTGTTTTGGAGCGATCAATTAGGCTAGGTTTAAATTTTGTTTTTGCCGTACTATAAAGAGGGGTTGCATCTTGGTTATGAGTTGATTTTCAAGTGCCAATTTGCATTGCATATAGTATATTTTGATTATGTGCGATTGTTGCAAAAGTTACTATTTTTGGCAAAATTCCTTTAAAAACAAATTGCAGCGTTTGTTGGAGCTGTCTGACCCTGGCGGTCTGACCGACCATGTGAGTACGGTCAGACCGGTCGGAGTTGGGCGGTCCGACCGGCCAGGGGGCCGGTCCGACCAGGTTGCGCAGGTTGGAAAACTGTCGGTTTACAGAGCCGACGGGAGCACTATCGGTCCGACCGAGCCGATGGCCGGTCAGACCGGGTGGGGCCGGTCCGACCGGGCCAGCATGGCCGGTCAGACCGAGGCATCCTGTCACATCAGTAAACGGCTAGTTTTCTAGCCGTTGCAGTTGTGGTCGGTCAGACCGGCCCAAGATGGGCGGTCAGACCGACAGTGCGCAGAGAGCCACCTAACTCGTATAACGGCAAGTTTTTGGGTGTGTGGCTATATAAACCCTTGCTACAGCTCCTTTGCTAGACTTTTGGCATCCATTTGAGCATACCTGAGCACAAGAGAGTCTCTCCCACCTTTGAGCACTATTTGAGCACTAGTGAGGTTGGAAAGAAAAAGGGGTGATCAAGTGATTGAGTTAATTGCATTGCATTGGCATTTTGGCACTTGATCCTCTTCTCCTAGCTTTGATTGCAGCTTGTTACTCTTGGAGATTGCCATCTCCTAGACGGCTTGGAGAAGAAACCGGTGATCTCTCCTAGAAGGTTGTGGAGGAGACCCGGGAGGTTGTGAAGGTTGGAGCTCGCCTATTCGGAGTGGAGAAGAGCTAACACTAGTGATCGAGGCTCGAGAGTTGCACTTCCGGTGCCGGCTCATCTTCAAGCTAATTTCTCTTTGAGAAATCCGAGGCTTGGTGAAGAGAGCGGTCAAGTGAAACTCGCCTCAACGAGGACGTAGGAAATTGGCAAATTTCCGAACCTCGGGATAAAATTCGGTTGTCTCTTGTCCCCTTTTATTTTGAGCAAGTTAATTTGTGCAAGTTAATTTGTGCAAACTTACTTTTCTAAAGTAATCATCTTGCCATCTTAGGTTGCACTATTTGTTCTAGCTGTGTGCTACCATTGCCTTAGGTTCTTGCTTATTGTTTAGCAAAAATTGAATTAGTTTTAAAAACTACCTATTCACCCCCCCTCTAGTCGGTACATCGATCCTACAGCCGACGTCAACGGTGTGGGCGTTGGAGAGTCGAGGCGTCGGCAACGCAGGCAACAGGGCGTCGACAACGCTGGTGGTGGGGCATCGGCAGCCCGGTTCGCGTGATCCAGGAAGGGGCGGTGGGTCGAGGGCGGCGGGGTGGCGGTGGGTCACCGGCGGCGGGATGGGTCTCCGGTGGTGGGGTGGGGGTGGGTCACTGACGACAGGGGATTATACCATTGGATGCTCTGTTGTTCCAATCGAAAAATTGATAATTTGACACTTTTAAGATATGCACTTTGATTATGATATCACTTTAAGACTGACATGTAGGACCACTTGAGTCAATAACAATGAACCCGGATAGCAAAAATGCAAAGTCACTTCTTTAAAGTGGCAAATTCTCAAATCTCTCGGAATTGCAAATAGTAATTCCATGACTACGACACACTGCCACTTGCCCTCTTACAAGTTCTTGTATATTGTTCCACCGAAGTTTTCCAGAAACGCAGCACTGGCGATGCTTACATGTCGCTGTAAGCAATCTCCAAGCTGAGCACATTGATATCTCTGACCAAGTTGATGTTCATGTGCACCCTTTATTCTAGGTTAGAATAAGTTGGGCATATCAGTTTCTGTCAAGAACTAACGAATTTTACAGGGATTTCAGATGACATTTTGAACTTAACAATTTATATGTCATGAAATACTCGTTTCAAACAGATCTGCCGTTTAGGTCTGCTGCCACGGCGTCATTTTGTTCCGTCCAAACAAAAAGGTCATTAGAACAGACACGGATTCTAATACAATATAAATAGTCACACCTAATTCGTAAAATAATTGACAATACATGCAGAGTATAGTGACATATATCGATCTATACATTTAAAAATACAAAATTAAGTGTATACATTGCACCTAATGTTCATATATTAGATTTGTTTCTTTCCCTACGTGTGAGATGAGTTTAGACTTCAATTTTGAGGAAGTATATTCATACAATACAAATATTGTCAAGTATATATATATAATTTAAAATCATAATTAAAGATACGAGATTAAGTCCCTAAAACAATAAAGAGATAAATACTCACTACCGGAAACTCTCTGTTTGCCGAGTGCCCGTGGCTTTGCCGACTGTACCATAATATACACTCGGCAAACCTTGTACACACGGCAAAAAACTACACTTTGTCGAGTGTCACGGGGGAGACACTCGGCAAACAAGTGGGAAAATCCCGGGGCACCATTTTTCCTGACGCCGTTGTAACGGTAGAGGGAGAGATTAGGGTTTGCCGAGTGCCATTAATGGACACTCGGCAAACTCTTATATTTGCCGAGTGCCATATGTGAAAACACTCAGCAAACTTAAAATGCTCATTATTTTATGTGAAATCACAATGTAAGCACATATCACATTTTAAACATGTTTTGAACTTGAATTTTTTTTACACTCATAATGCAACCTATGTTAAGCCATGGAAAAATTTCATATTTTTCTGAGTGGGTTTACTATTTTTAATAAATTAATCATGTTTCTAGGATTTACTTCCAAGTGGGTCAAATTTCAACTAAATGTACATGAAATAATGACTCAAAAATTATGGAAAAATCATATTTGTGTTCATGATTACATTTGTAATCTTTTACAACTAAATATAACTAAATATTTAAAATCTAATTTACGACACTCGACCGACAATATGCAGGTTAATGGTTTTTTAATTATAGAAAATGTAATTGATACCTAAAAAATATGACACTTTACATGGTGTCATTATATCATACATATATAATATGTTAAAAAATTCATAATGTTTCGACAAAGTTTTCAAGTACGACCTTTAGAAATTGGACAATCTTCGAGAAGGTTTAGGAGTTTAGTGATGAAATGAGTTAGGTTTAGAAGAAAATTGATATTCAAATATTTGTTTGAACTTAAAACTTTTTGTACTACTTAAACTCAATTTATCTTATACCATGTCAACAATTGGCCTTTTTTGAGTTAGTTTGCTATTTTTGGTTAATAAAAGTTGTTTATAGGATTTTAAGTAAAAGATCCCAAATTTAAACTACAAGTGCCTTATATTTGTTTATTTGAAGTTAGAAATTTTCTATGATTAAATATTAGTGTATATTATATAATGCCAAATTATGAGATTTTTTTACGGTCTTTATTCTATTTTTGTTTTTTTTGAAAATAGTATAAAAAAATGTTTGCCGAGTGCATTTGGACCTGGCACTCGGCAAAGAATCAAAAATTCATCTTTGCCCAGTGCAAGGTCCAAATGCACTCGGCAAAGATAGGATTTTTCAAAAAAAATAGAAAACGTTCGCCGAGTGCATCCAAAATTGGCACTCGGCAAAGCCTTTTTCGGGTAAAAAAGGGGCCCCGAGCAGATCTGGCGCATTTAAGCCAGATCTGCTCCCTCCGCCACCGCAGCGCGCCCCCTGCTCCCTCCGGCCCCGCCGCGCGCCCTGCCCCCTAGCCGTCGGCCGGCGCTGCCCCCCCACCCGGCCTGCGCCCCCCCGCCCGGCCTACGCCCTGTGCCGCCGGGGCGCCCGCGCCCGTCCTGCGCCCCCCGCGCCGCCGACCGCCCCGCCGCCGACGCCGACCCCGGCCGCCGGCTCCGCCGCCCCCGGCCGCCGGCCCCAGCCACCGGCTCCGGCTCCGCCCCCTTGCCTAGGTATACATGTATATCCCATTTTTTTCAAATATAAATACCTATAAATATGTAAAAATTGGATCTCAAATAGTAAATGCATGTATACCATGGACATGCATAGTGTGGAGGCTAGCAAGAAAGGGCTACTAATTGGTGGCATATATATTTGTGTGGCCATTTGTTATATATATGCATATATATTTGTGTGGCCATTTGCATATATACTTACTCTCATCAAATGATGTGTATAACATTTGAGCCATGCATTATATTGCATATATATATTTGAACTTAGAATTAGTGTCTCATGTGTTGAATTATTTAGTATAGTCTTTGATATTTTATAATTTTATGTTGTTTAGTGTAGCGTGCATTTTGGGGAGGCTTTGTCGAGTGCCTCCACGTGGCACTCGGCAAACCCCCTTTGTCGAGTGCCACGTGCCCCCCCCCGAGCCCCCTTCGCCGAGTACCCCACGTGGCACTCGGCAAACCCCCTTCGCCGAGTGCCACGTGGGGCACTCGGCAAACCCTCACGTGCCACGTGCCCCCTTCGCCGAGTGCCCCTCGTGGCACTCGGCAAACCCCTTTCGCCGAGTGCCACGTGGGGCACTCGGCAAACCACGTTAATGCCCCCTCGACCGTTAGCCGGCCTCTTTGCCGAGTGCTACGCGTGGCACTCGGCGAAGTCTATATTGCACTCGGCAAAGACTTCACCGAGTGCCCGATAAAATGCACTCGACGAATCCCCACGTCGCCGACAAGGTTAGTGCCGAGTGGGGTTCACTCGGCGAAGCCTTTGCCGAGTGCATTCTAGGCTTCGCCGAGTGCCCTAGGCACTCGGCAAACCCGCATAGTCCCGTAGTGACTAGAGGGGAGAGCAAACATTCCCCCAAAGTTTTCACGAGTCAAAGCAAACTCGATCCAGCACCTCCCCCCGTGTATCTCCTACGATCGCGACGTGTCCGCAAGTCGGCACCATCCCAGCCACCAGTCCACCCCCATCGGACCATGAGTCATATACGCCTTCCACGCTGTATCCCCCTCACACTTGTACTTGCTTAGATTCCTCGTATATACTATATATATAAAAGTAATTTTATACTCTTTTTTCTTAAATATAGTTTTAAATATAAGTGAACTTTTAAATATACAATTATCTTTTCTTTATTTATTAGCTATTCTGGTTAAAGAAATAATATCTCTTTTGCAAATAAACAGTTTAACTTTTTAAATTCTCAACTATTTCTTAAATATAAACGGTTTTGCAATTTAAAGTAATTTTTCTTTTCTTTATTATTTGTTTTTATATTCTTTTGCAAATAAACAGCTCAACTTTATAGATGATATAAAAAGATATTTGAGTTTATCACTTCCCCTCCCACACAGGGCTCTTCTCTCCTCTCCTTTTCTCAAAGACGAGTCAACATGTGGGTCACCCAGCCACCAACAAATGAGCAAAGCGCACATACTTTCTCTATCTAAGCTCACATTCTCTTTCTCTCTCCTTGCAGGCCCATCCCTTTGTTATTTATGCATCTCCTCGGCCATGGTCGATTTCTCATCCCCCAACCTCATCTTGCTCTCCTTCCTCCTCGATCTCTTGCAGCCCAAGCACTAGCTAGGAGTGGCTAGCTCAGCTCCACCTCTACTACTGGCTAGCTTCTTCCGCTTGCAGCGACGGCGGCACTGCTCTGCTGCAAGTTTGGCGATCGAGAAGCGATCCAGCTAGCGTACGTACATACGATACGTACGTACGTGCAAGCGTGCGCGTGTGCATGTTTCCGGCGGAGGTGGTAGCCAGCGGCGCGGGGCGGATGCAGGGGGAGGCGCCGGTGCTGCCGCCGTTCTTCATGGATTCCGGCATCTGGCCCACGACGGTGGCGGGGGTGGTCGACGCGGCCGCCTCCGGGGAGGACGACGCCGCGGCGGCCCACGACCGCGCGCTCGCCGCGTCGCGCAACCACCGAGAGGCCGAGAAGCGCCGCCGCGAGCGCATCAAGTCACACCTCGACCGCCTCCGCGCTGTCCTCGCATGCGACCCCAAGGCAATACCCACATGCATATACGGATATACCAACCAGTATCAATTTCCCCTGAATTTTCTGCAAACATTTGATACTCATCCACCTTATACGGGATCGATTCAAAACAAAAATTTCCGCATAGTTTAAGACTTGAATTGGACTAATTGGCATCTACCTTGCAGCAGCTAGATGCTTGCTAACCATGCAAGCATCATGCATAGAGCCAGCACGCTCGACGCAACAGCTAATCCTCTGATTAAAGCTGGGTTTTCCTATGTAGCTAGAACTAGAATAGATTAGGGCTTCCGCTTCTCGTTTAGCTTTTGTTTGTTCCTCTCATGATTTCTTCCTAGTACTACTACCATGTTTTCTAGTCATCATCATTCACATAAAATTTGTTTAACTCGATTGTTTTTGTAACTTTATATATGATTATCCCTGACTGCTATTGGGTTTTAAGCTTTGAGATTAATAAGGTGTCAAAAATGGCTTGTTGACGGAGTTTAGACAATCTGATGTGCAGATAGACAAGGCGTCGTTGCTGGCGAAGGCGGTGGAGAGAGTGCGGGACCTGAAGCAGCGCATGACCGGCATCGGCGAGGCGGCGCCAGCGCACCTGTTCCCGACGGAGCACGACGAGATCTTGGTGCTCGCGTCGGGCGGCGGCGGCGGCGGCGGCGGCGCAGCGGCGGTGTTCGAGGCCTCCGTCTGTTGTGACGACCGCTCCGACCTCCTCCCGGAGCTCATCGAGACGCTGCGCGCGCTTCGCCTGCGCACGCTCCGCGCCGAGATGGCCACTCTCGGCGGCCGCGTTCGCAACGTCCTCGTCCTGGCGCGCGACGCCGGCATCGGCGGCGTTCCTGGAGAGGGCAGCGACGACGACCATACCGATTACTCAGGCCCCACCGACGGTGGTGACTTCCTAAAGGAAGCCCTTAGGGCTCTGGTGGAAAGGCCGGGAGCCGCCGCAGGCGACCGGCCGAAGAGGAGGCGCGTCTCCGACATGAACATGCAAGCGGCAGCCTAGCCGCCATAGCTCCAAATAGCTAAAGAGTTTGCTTGGTATACTACGTACTTTGTTTGCCATGTGTTTAGTTTTTGTGTGCTAATTAGTTGCTCTCATATATGGCTCTTCTTGCTGATACAAAAATTGCCAATTATGTGCCATATATGACTAATTAGGAGTATATATCACCATTAGGGTTTGCTTGAACTTTCATCAAAGTTGTTCCAAAGCCAATGCAACCCAACCCCTAAAATAACAATGTCAGCATATATGCTCAATGCAAACTTGCCGACTTACCCAACTGATTAAGCACAATATATATGTATCAATATTGAATCGAAGCTATAACTCATATATGTGTATATATATTACCCCATCACAAGCTTAAAACATCTGTTGCATTCCATTTATGTTCAGGCCATGTAGCGCCATGCATGACAAGTCCTGAATCCTAATACATATCAGACAAAGATGTTTGTCAATGCTGCATTGTTGCATGCATATTGTAGCTTCCTGTCTTCTGAGTGTGTTGGGGTTCTGGCTTGAATGATCTAGGCAGCAAATGTCCTGTTTGAAAATGGAGAGATCAGAGATCAGAGACCAGAGAGAGAGAGAGAGAGAGAGAGAGAGAGAGAGAGAGAGTAAGAGAAGAACCAATCATTGCTTAGTTTGCTTGTGGGCTGCAGTGCCACAGTGTGGCATACTGGCATGCAGTGAGCTCTCATGACACATGAGTGCCTGCATGCATGCATGGAGGCAGCAGTGGAGGAGTGCTGGTGTGTGCGGCACTGTTGCTGATCGATGCTACTGTCTGTCTGGAGAAAGGAAGGAGGCAGGAAGGTGATGAGCTTTTGTTTCTTGCTGGTTTTTCCTTTTGTAATCTTGCTCCTCTTATCTTTTTGAGAGAGGAGGGTAGAGGAAGGAGGAGATCTTCCTCCATGTCAGTTATCAGGCTAGGTACATACACTGTGATGTGTGTGCTCTTGCCTCTCTGTGGCAAGATTGCAGTTGCTGGGGGCAACAGGAGGACATGCCTTGTGTGTGTACCTATGTAACCTGTAATTAACTTCATGAGGGCATTGTGTGTGTGCTGTGCTTTCTCTACCCACAGTAGCTAGCTTGTTGCCATGGGTTGCAAACTTGCAATAATAGCATGCTTTGTGTGGTAGCTAGCTTGACATGTGTATGCACTCTTCAAATTTGTCTAAAAAAACTTTATTTCTTCGTTCTGACATATGCCAGTATGTTCATAAAGTAAAATAAGAAGTTGTATTACTTCAATACTTGCATACCCTTTGTATACAATACTAGCTAGTTTGTACTCAATATTTTATTTATTGGTTTAAATTTGTGATCGGGTTTATATGCTAGCTAGCTTGTTGGTTTACTGATAATACATTGACATGTGTAAGTAAAGGCCAAATTAAAGATGATCTCACTTCAGGATTCTTGACTTCTTGGAGCATGTTTAATTATCATGTGGGTGCATGCTTTTCATACAAAGAGGAAGTATCATGTGCACATCGGCTAGCCGTGCACATGGTGCACATGTGAGATCTCCACCTTCAATCTGTAAACCAACGGACAATAGCTTCACCAGATCATTTTGCTAAGCTAATCCTAGGGCAAGGAAAGTAGATTGAACGGTAAAAGTGTGATTCAAGGTAAACTAATAGTTGGGATCTATTAGGGTTTCGATGGGTCCTTGAATTGGTCTTGCCACTATATTTATAGGGGTTAGACATGATGTGCCTGGGGTCTAATTTGACTTAGATACGAGTTCAAGTTGTTAGAAATTAACTAGGGATAAAAATACCCCAAAATCAATTAATTGGACTCGGACTTAGATTGAGCCGGTCTAAGCGAGCCCATATGGCCAGTCAGACCGGGCCTACATGGACGGTTGGATCGGCCTGTGTCAGGTATGGCATATTTTCAGCCCAAATTACCAAAAAGTGATATTTTGACAATTTTTACCATTAATGCCATTTTTTCTATCAACACTTGCCCCCTGCGTTTTGGCAAACTTTAGTGAGCCAAAAGCACAACGAGCTAAGGGCAATATGCTCCATATCAGCCTTTTGACACTTCAAGCGTTTTGGCACACACTTGGGAAGTACTTTTTCAAATACCTACCATTCAAAGCTCTACGAAATCGCTCTCCTCGAAGAGACTCTAACAAATATGCATTATCTGGAGCGATTTCAACAACTCTAAAAGAACCTTCCCAACTAGGTGACCATTTACCAAACTTTGGGCTTTTAGTGCCTAAAGGAAAAATTGTCTTACAAACCAAGTCACCAACTTGAAACGATTTTGTTCTCACCTTCTTATTATAATCTCTAGCCACTCTTTTTTGTCTCTTTCTATCGCCTCTAGAGCTCTTAATCTCTTATCGGTCATCTCTTCCAAATTATCATTCAAAAGAGTTTCGTACTCATCGACCAATAAGCCATCTTACTTAAGCAACCTCAAAGAGCCAAGATTCACCTCTACGGGTAAAACAGCTTCTTGTCCATACACCAACTCATATGGACTTACCTTGGTGGCGCCATGCTTCGAACTCTACATGCCCATAATGCCTCAGAATGCACTTCATGTCACCTTGTAGGAAACTCTTCAATCTTTTTCTTAATTCACTTAATATTATTTTATTACTAGACTCGGCCTGACCATTGGCCTGAGCATAATATGGTGAAGAGTTTATCAACTTTACACCATAAGATTCGACAAAATCATGTACTTCTTTAGAGACAAACGAAGCCCCTTGATCTGTAGTAAGAGTTTGAGGAATACCGAATCTATGTATAATGTGCTTCAAGATAAAATCGATTACCTTTCCTTGTGTCATATTGTTGAGAGGCACGACCTCGGTCCACTTGGTGAAGTAATCCGTAGCCATCAACACGAACCGATGCCCTTTTGAAGAGTAAGGATAAATTTGGCCGATGAAGTCCAATGCCCAACCTCGGAACAACCACGGTTTGATAATAGGATTAAGTAAAGACGCGGGAGAAAGCTTAATATTACCAAACCTTTAACATGCTCCACATCCTCTATAGTACTTAAAACAATCTTTAGTCATAGTCGGCTAATAAAAACCCGCTCTTTTGAGCATCCAACTCATTTTCTGGGTCGACAGATGAGTACCAAAAAGACCTTCATGTACTTCACCCATAGCAAGTATAGACTGATCGACATTTAAACTTTTCAAAAGTACTCCATCAATTGTTCGGCGATACAACTCATCATCAAGCAATACAAATTTAAACGCATGTCGCCGAACTTTCCGATCAACCCGCTTACTAGGATCTCTCAAATATTGAATAATTGGAGTCCTCCAATCATCCTCATGATTTTCTGAAGTACTCATCAAATTTTCACTTGAATTAGCGTTCAAATCACAAATCTTAAGTTGCCCCTAGTGTCTTGAAATTTCATGACACAAGGCGGTCAGACCGACCATAGAGGGCCAGTCAGACCGACCGTTACCAGACAGCTGGCACAGGGCGGTCAGACCGGCCTAGCATGGTCGGTCCGACCGACCATGTTAGGCCGGACGGACCGATGTGTTCTGACTCGCACGGTGAAATAAAGTCAAGCATCAATTTTTCTTATGCGAAAAATTTACCTATTTTAATTTGGTAACCAGATGCTTATTGAGCCAAAATCATTTGCTACAAAGTTGGCTTCTCTAGACACATGAGAAATCTCAAAATCATCAAAACTAGCAATTATGTCTAGACAATTATCCAAGTAACTATTTAGCAAACCATTAAAACATTGAGCACTTCTAGCTACCTGCTGAACAACTAATAGAGAATCACTATATGCATGAAAATATTTAACACCCATGGAGCTTAACAATTCAAGTCCTAGCAATAGCACTTCATATTCGGCTTGATTATTAGTACAAGAAAATTATAATTGGGCCGAGGTCTCGAAACTCATACCACTAGGTGATATGAGCACACCTCTAACACCTTGGCCATTCTTGCAAGCTAAACCATCAAAGTAAAGTTTTCATGGCACTACTTTAATCAAAGCATTATCACTACTCCAATTGATATCTACGTGGTGATCAACTATATAGTTAGCGATGATTCGTCCTTTCATGGCCCTTAGAGGTTCATAAGCCAAATCATACTCAATTAAACCATAAGCCCACTTTCCGATTCTCCCACTTAGAATCGGCTTTGGCAACATGTACTTTATAACATCAGTTTGATAAGTAACAATACATGTGCCAGATAGAAGATAGTGGCGAATTTTGGTACATGCATAATAAAGTGATAAACATAAATGCTCTAAGAACACGCACCTCGTCTCGGCATCCAATATGTGGCGACTCAAGAATGTGATGACGTACTCCTTTCCCTCCACCTCATGAGTCAACACAACTCTTATTACGCTATCTTCTATAGCAACATATAGCCGAAACGGAATCCTGACTTTCGGTGATCTTACCACAGGTGGTGATGACAAGCACTCCTTAGTTCGCTCAAAACCACATTACTAACCTTCCCCCCAAGTGAATTTGCCTTCATTCTTTAGCTTAAGTATAGGGACAAAAACATCAATCTTACTATACAAGTTAGATATAAAGCGGCACAAATAATTTACCTTGCCTAGCAACTTTTGCACATCTCTCTTACATGTCAGCACTTCAAAGTTCTTAATCTTCACAAGTCTCTTAGGATCAATTTCAATACCTATTTCATGAATCATAAATCCTAAGAACTCGCCCGCCGACACGCCAAAAGCACACTTAAGCGGGTTCATCTTTAAGCCATACTGACACATTCTTTCAAAAGTAACTCTCAATAGGCTAAATGGTTGCCCATAGCATCCAATTTGACTACAACATCATCTATATAGACCTCTAGCATAACTCCTAGCAAGTCATGAAAGATCAAGTTTATAGCACATTGATATGTAGCACTAGCATTCTTTAAACCAAACATTATCACAACCCACTCAAACAAGCCGACAAAACCAGGGCATCGAAAAACCGTCTTGTAGATGTCCTCTTCGGCCATAAATATTTGATTATAACTAGAGTCGCCATCAAGAAAACTTAGTACCTTGTGTCCTGAAGAATCGTTGATCAACATGTCGAATATCGGCATGGGATACTCGTCCTTCGCAGTGGCCTTGTTCAAATTCCTAAAAGCAATGCATTCACGAATCTTGCCACTCCCCTTCTTCTCTACAGGCACAATGTTAGCAACCCATTCAGCATACCTGCATGGCTTAATAAACTCAGCCTTTAGTAGTCGTTCTATCTCTTCTTTAACTCGGTCATACACGACCGAATTAAAGCGACGGGGGGTTGTTTATAAGGCCTAAACCCAGGTTTGATATGAAGCCGATGCTCTACGTGCTCGTGGCTAAGTCCGGGCATCTCTCTATACTCCAATGCGAAATAATCGACATACGACCGAAGAAATTTTATTACCTCGGCCTATTCATTAGCCTACAAATTTTGATTTACAAAAGTCAGCCTTGGAATACTACCATATCCTATGTCTACCGCTTCTAGAGGATCGGCCGACGCAAAACCTTGACCTAATTTTTCTACTTCGCTAAAATCTTCAATGGCTTCAGTAATACCGTCTTTAGAAGACCGATATTGCTCTACACGAGACTTTAGCCAATCAAGATTACTCTTAATAGACATGACAACTAATTTAGAGACAGTCGAGCTACACCAGCCGACTTTATAGACACTGGAACAAAGCGTCCCTCAGACACACTAACAAAATCATAATATGTGAGATCTCTACTTGACAAGCATTATACCTTATCGTGGACGATGTCGATAGACACATCAGCCAAAGAAACCTAGGCCGAAGTGTCAGCTGGTACGACTTCTACATCATCGTTGTCCCACTGAATCAAACACTGGTGTAAAGTAGATGCAATACATCAATTGGCATGAATCCAATCGCGTCCAAGTAGTACACTATAATTACCTTGCACATCAGCTCCAAAGAAAGAATGCCCTTGGCCTCGGAGAGTACGACATCAGGTTAACAGTGGAGCCTCCGTCTACAAGCATCCTCAAGATTGGCTTCCCGTCGATGTGCCCCTTGACATCAAGAGGCTTCAAGTATCAAGTCGTATCCTCGGGCTTCTCGAAAAAGGCCTCCCGTGGGCCAAGGCTTAGCTGAGCAACCTCGGCCTCGTCCCGTGGTAGAGCAAATTCAGCGGGAAGCATGATGACGTTTACGTCCATCGCCTGAGGAAGGGGCCCCTCAGAAACATGCGTGTAGTCATCGTCCATCAGATCATCCTTGTCGTCTCTTAGAGTAGGAGCTAGGTTGTTCACGACAACTGGCTTGGGCTTCCAAACCTTCTTCGTCACTGGTTGGGGACAAATCTCCTCAAAAACGTCTCCCCACTCATCCTCGCCCTTCTTCTCGCACATCTCCTTGGCTCGAAGATGTTGTAGCCACCTCTTCTAGGACTTGGTCATGCTTAGAGGTGCCCATGAAGGCCGCGGCTTAGTGGCGGGTGCCACAAACTTGCTTCTGGAATTTTTGGTAGAACGAGAATTGCTCGGATCGGCCTTGACACTTTTCTGCTTAGCGGAGTTCTATTATTGTGTACTATCGGTCAGACTGGCCTTACTAGGTCGGTCTGACTGGACCCTATCGGTCAGACCAGCCATGGTAGGCCGGTCAGACCGGCTAGTGCCGAGTGCCTAAAAAATGTCGGTCGGACCGACCACAGTAGGCTGGTCAGACCGAAGTGGTGATGGTGGTCTGACGGGCCCTGGGGTTGCGGTCAGACCGGTAGTCTTCTCCTGTTTGGCTATTTTTTGTGGCTCGCCTCCATCTCTCTCCGAGGGGCCCCCTTAGGGATTGAGACGTCTTGGGACCCTACTTTGACCATGATGGCCTCGGACACTTGCACCGGATGCCATCGTGGTGTGACGGACAATCTGACGAATACGTCGCCCCATGTAGCGCCCATTTAATTCTACATGTTATAAAACTCGGAGGGCACACATGGAGAAATATAGTATGGGGCAGGGTACCTGGGAGGCAAAAAGTAACATGGAGGCCACTACACCATCGTCAGGTGATACAGTAGTGGAGGAAATGGTGGCTCCAATGGTTTCGCCCATCATGGGCTGAACCTACTTTTTTGAGGAGGGTTCGGCCTTGTTGGAGGTCTTGGACGAGTGTTCGCATTCTCGGCCCTATTCTTGTGTTTTTGAAGCAGCATGTCATATGTCACCTTCGACTTATTGCGGGTTGCAGCCGAAGACGATGCATTGGTGTTCACTTTCCACACTCCTACCTCAGGGTTCTTCGGTACGAGTGTGTGTGTATGAGGCTCTTCGATCATGACCTCATTCCCCTTAGCTGTCCCAGCCAGCTCGGGTTGAATCAGCACCTTCTTCCCGTCGAGATCAATGGTATTCATGGGAAAGGGGTCCTGGTCGAGATTTATTTTGGGATTTGTATCCAACTTCAATCGTCCTTCTTCTATGGCCGATTGAAACTGTCAACGAAAAACATTGCAGTCATTAATAGAATGGGAACGAGAGTCATGCCACTTATAGTATGCTCGCTTCTTCAAGTCATCGGCAGTCGGGATGACGTGACCCTTTGACAATCTAATGAGCTTGTTCTTCAGCAAAAAATCAAATATTTTGTCGCACTTGGTCACATCAAATGCATACTTTGCCTTACTGGGCCGACTCTTAGTGGGGGACAGCCATAACTCAGAGCAGGTGATAGGCTTGGCCTTGCTAGACCAAGTCCACTCTGCGGTGAACATGTCGGCCGAGTCATCCTCGCTCTCCGATGATTCCTCATCGGAGTGCTCCATGACGTGAATATCGGTCTTAGGATTGTTAAATGTATAAGTGAATTTTCTACTTTTGGCTCGACTTTCCTAAACAAGAGCCTTCTATAGGACTTGACTAACTTCGAAGAAATCCTGGCCATCTAGTTTATCCTTTAGTTCGGAGTGTCAACCGTTAAAATCTAGGTCGACCAAGTTTCTATCTAAAATGTTCAAGGTAAAACATCGATTTCTTATGTCCCTAAAGCGCTTGATGTATTCGGAGACACTCTCGCTAGCCTTCTGTCTAACCGATGCCAAATGTGAGAGTTTCAGTTCAGTTCCCCCAGTATAAAAGTAGTCGTGGAACTTCTGCTCTAACTGGGCCCAAGTCTGCAAGGAGTTTAGCGGTAACACCGAAAACCAGGTGAAAGCGGTGCCAGAAAGCGATAGGGAAAATAATCTAAACTTCAACGCGTCCGACCCACTAGCCTCGCTGCACTACGATAGGAATTAGCCTATGTGCTCTAGGGTGGTCTCACTACCTTCATCGTCAAATTTTGGAAATTCAAGAACCCTAAAGCCGCGTGGGTATGGGATAATGTCGAAGAGGTTGGAGTATGGCTGGTGGTAAACCCTAACTCGACCCCTAGGTGTCCAACACGCACATTCTCTAAACATTGTGCGAATTCGCTCTTCGATGTCATCTACACCTCCTGCCTGCACGCATCTCTCGTGCGGGGCTGCGACACGCGGTGGTATATCGACGTGTCAACCGTGCGACTCCTCTCATGTTGTCTCATGATGAGGGATATGCTCAAGTCTATACGAGTGCACGGGAGTAGGAGGTGCGGGCAGCACGGGAAAAGGTAGCATAGGCACGGGTGGCGACAGTGCATAATAGTTGGTGGGGGCAGTCTAATTGGCCACAGGGCAATTTGACCGAAGGTATGATAGCTAGTCGGACCAGCCTGATGGGCGGTCTGACCGACTGTTGCCGACTGCTGAGGCTGGCACACGCTAGTTTGACCATCCCAAGGACCGGTCTGATCGACAGAACCATACGCAGTCTCGGCCATGGGTGATGTGGCCGGAGACGCGACGACTTTTTTGATACTCCCATCGGTTCTATTGTATATGCGATCAACAGGGGGTACACTTGCGATCGGAGTTGGATAAGCGGCCTCGGAAAATATGAATCTCCTAAACATCGCCTCCATCCTAGATTCGACTATGGTCTCTATGCGACTTGCAAAAGTAGCACTAGCAGCTTGGTCCACTGTGGTGGCTATCTATTGCTTGATGTCCTAAGAGGGTAGTCGAGGGTACGATGGTGTTACCTTGATCCCGGAGAAGTCGGGGATGTCGTTGTCGTGCTTGATGAAGCCCCCATGGGTCTTGGTGAAGCACCCAAGCAGGAGAGCGTGCAACTCCTCCGTCTTAGTTTCGATCTCTGCCCTATCTTCCACAGAGAGGTCATCGAGGGTGGGAAGGATGATGTTGCTGTTGTTGATCTCCGCACTCTCTACCAGATCCATTGGTGTCGAGGGTCCTGTTGATGTAGATGTACCCATCGTCGATGTGGTAGTGCTTGGCATGTTTATCCCCAGTGGAGTCGCCAAAAAGTGTGTTGACACTACAATCTGACGATCAAAGCGCCAAATGCACTAATGCCGATTCAACGATCCAAAAGTGTGTGGATACTTAGAGATAACCCCTAAGCATAACATGATGTCGACGTCATGTTCCGATGACCCTAGATAGTGACTCGGGAAATAAACGGACCAAGTCATGGCCGGTCAGATCATAGTACAGGGGACGGTCAGACCGGCCAAGATATGATGGGTCGGTCAGACCGAGCGTGGTCTAGAGGTCAGGCCGTCGGAGAGAAAAGGCTGTCGGCTGGACACCGCACTCGTCAGACCGACCGTGTGGCATCGGTTGGACTGGTGCATGCCGGCACATGCCAGCATGGCGCAGTCAAACCGACGCAACACCGCCGGTCTAACCGAAGTAGAGAGGGGGCTGAGGGATCCCGACGCGTAATGCAAAGATGTCCGAAGCAAAACCCCAGCGCTCGGATGGTCGGTCAGACTGAGGTGTGCTGGCGCACCTGATGATGACACGGCATGGGCCGGTCAGACCAGCCAGGTGCCGCCGGTCAGACCGATAGGTCCTGGAAGGTGATATTCGGGCTCCGACGACCAACTTAGAGAGATTAGATGGACCTAAAACTTCTTGGCGATTAGTATGAAGAAGAAAGCATTGCAAAACACTAAGAAATCAGAGGCAATTTTGTCAAGAGACCGAATTACTGATAAAAACCGATAAAACTGATAGAAATCCATTACGTGGATTAAACGGGTGATTCATGGGTGAATCGATAAGGCTTACCATGATTACGACGTGATGGACGTAGAGTTTACAACACAAAATCACAAAGATGTATGTGCTAAGCTAATCCTATGGCAAGGAAAGTAGATTGAACGATAAAAGTGTGATTCAAGGTAAAATAATAGATTGGATCTATTAGGGTTTTGGGGAGGGTCCTTGAATCGCCCGTACCCCTATATTTATAGGGGTTGGACATGACGTGCCTTGGTTCTAATTTGACTTAGATACGAGTTCAAGTCGTTAGAAATTAATTAGGGATAAAAAATAACATGAAATCAATTAATTGGACTCAGACTCAGTTTGGGTCGGTTAGACTGGTCCTACATGGCCGGTCAGACTGGTCCTACATGGCCGGTTGGACCGGCCTGTGCCAAGTCTGGCATATTTTTGGCCCAAACTACAAAAAAAGAGATATTTTGAAAATCTTGACCATTAATGCCATTTTTTGCTATCAACAGGTTAGTCCCAATGTTTTTTTGATATGAGAGCAGGCCAGGAGTGCATGTTCGTACGTGGAGGTAACAGAAGAAATAAACATCCACCGCATCTGTACGACAACACTAGGTCTACGAGAAAATTGGGTATTTGCCACTTTCAAGAGCGGGTTTCGTAGAAATGCCATTTTTATTATTGGATTCGTAAAAATACCAAGCAGATCAACAAATCTTTGTTTTCCATGCCATTCCATTCATTTCTTGATTTATAAATTTATTTTTCAGATTTTTGGAAGTGAGTTGACTGTTATACTCCCTGTTCCCCTATTCACTGTTGATTCGTAATGTTCTGAATGAAAATGGCACCATGCCATGTGCCCTCTGCTTGCCATCGCCCTAGCCAATGCCACTGGCATCCACTCGCCGTCACTGGAGATAAGCTGCCATCAATTCTGCTCACCGCCGGCGCTAGAGGCCGCCGCTAGCCGCAGCCGCCGCATCCACCCTCCACGCGTAGGTCACCTCCGGTGCTAGAGGCCACCGGTCACCGCAACCTCCGCAGCCACCCTCCACGTGTCGGTCACCGCCGGCGCTAGAGGCCGCCGCTCACTGCAGCCACCACAACTGCCCTCCACACGGCCTCTGTAGTAGCCATATTTTAGGAGAAATATTGATGCATTTTATGCATTTTCAGGTCATTAATTTCAAAGATCGCCAGAAAGAAGCATTGTATTTCAGCAAACTTCAAGCTTGATATTGGATTGGGATCCGCAGAATTGAATCCGAAAGACTAGATGCATGCTAGAGTTGTGTTATGTTATAAATTATGTGGAGCTTTTTGTTTAGATTGTGTAATGGCTCATGTAGTCGGTAGCTATTGATAGTGATCGAAAGTGGGACTATCTTCATTCATAAGTTCAATTCTTCCTTCCTCATCATGTGTTTCTACTATCTGATAGCTATCCTAATCAACTTCTGGAATATATTCAGGGTTCTTCTCAAAAGAGCTCTCTGACGTGATATGTAAGCTCTCCCTATATCAAACATAACGAAATTGAGAGTTCATCTCAAAAGAGAGACAACAGATGCGTCGAAAGAGAGACATCGGATGCGAAGAGAAATATACATGGAATTGTCCATTGATCTTTCGACGCGATCTCAAAAGAAAGACATGAGATGTGATTTGCAATTTTGCACTAACAAGCTGTTCGGACTGAAATAAAAAGTTCCAATAAATAGATAAAACATCTTGCATGGTGCTGATGTAAGAGTGATGTCATTTTGTATGAATTGCATATTCAATGTTAATATTTTTACCTTCAAATGTGTGGAGTCAGCCGGCATGCAGCGGTTCAGGACGTGAAGCACGCGTGGACGTCATTGAGGGCAGGCGATCAAAGCAGGATGTAGTCCCGCGGCGGACAATGGACCGTGCACGTGGCGCACAGTCGAGGGTGGGCATCCACAGTACTGCTTCACCAGAGGATGTGTGGCTGGTCAGATGAATGTGGAGAAGCTGGTGCATGGAGAACAAAGTGACGTGAGAACCCTAAGAGATAGTAACAGATCGATGTGAATCAACAGGGGTATAATGGTCTGTTCACTTCCACAAATCCGAAAAATAAATTTATAAATCAGGAAAGGGATGGAATGGCATGGAAAACAAAGATTTGTTGATCTGCATTGCATTTTTATGAATCCAATTATGAAAATGGCATTTATGCGAAGCCCACTCTTGAAAGTGGAAAATACCCAATTTTCTCCTAGATCTACATTTGTATGTAAATCGTCGTAGGGGTTCACAACATGTGCGCATCATGCATTATAGTTTTGGCAATTTTATCCAACTTGCACTACCAGAATACAGTTATTCGTTAAGTGGCGAAGCCCTTTTTCCACTCGACGAAGGCTTCGCTGGGTGTCACACTCGGCAAAGAGAACACGACGATCAGGCACACGGCCAACATAGCAACTTTACTGAGAGCCATACGTGGCTCTGGGCAAGTACTATGGTTTGCCGAGTATCCGTTAGTGACACTCGGCAAAGCTTATTATTTTCCTGAGCCGTTATCACGTCATCACGACTTGTTGTGGAGAGCTTTTTTTCAAAACATTTGCCGAGTGTCTTTGACTTGGCACTCGACAAAGATTAAACTACGCTGAGTGTAAAATTTTTGCCAAGTGTATTCTAAGTTACACTCGGCAAAGTTTTGTTTGCTGAGTGCCAGAGTGAATACACTCGACAAACTATCAGGCACTCAGTAAACTCTATGTTTCTCGTAGTGTTGATAGTGCTTTATACTTAGTTGGAACATGGAAATTATATTATATTTTTACCATAATCATGTGAAATATTTATATATAATATTATATATATATGCTTATTATACATTCCTAAGATAAAAAAGATATTTTTTACCATAATCAGTTTGATATATGTAAATCACTACGAAAAATAGTTATTCGCCGATACACTAAGCGAAGGCTTCGTTGAGTGCCACACTCGGCAAACCCATTGTCGGTGAATAAGGGTTCATTTCGTCAAGTGTCACGTCGGCTTCGTCGAGGGCCCGACATAGTACTCGACACAAAAAAAACATCTAACGGTCGATGCGACATGACAGCAGCTTTGCCGAGTGCCACGCCGGGCACTCGGCGAATAGGCATGTGTTTGCTGAGTGTGTTACATGGCACTTGGTGACACTACCACAGAAACATATATTAGTGATGATTCATAATGTACATTAGTGACAGACATTCCCTCTGTCACTCCTATCACGTCAGTAATGTGACATCAATAGTGACAGATAAACACCCATCACTAAAGGGTCAACCTCACTCCCATAGGCTTACCTGTTATGACGCTTTTATGACGGTTGATAGTTGTCACCCATCACTAATGTGTTCTTTAGTGATGTGTTATTATTACCACCCATCACTAATATTTTGATCATTTCAAAAAATAGTTTTTAGTCTGCATTCTGAATCACAGTTAGGATTTGGTAGCCAATATATTGTTGGTGTCATTTTTTAGTCACGGGCGTGGCATGGGAGATCTGCTTAACTCCATTACAAGTCCTAAATTATCAGGGTTTTGAGCATGCCAATTAATTTTACCCTACAACTGATAAGGTATAGAAAATTGTTAGTAGCAACGCCGATCGGCCATTGAGCCGATGGACACAATACATGATGATACACGCATATCAACAAAAGGCCATCAGGAGTGATTAGGCGATCGACTGATACGCAACCCTCGTGCCATTGGATCGATAGCGGGGAAAGTTGTGTGCTATATGATCAAGCCAATCGGTAATCCTCGATGCCAATAAGATGCAACACGGAATTAAAAGGTAACATATCGGCTTGTACTCCAATAGAATATAAATTTAGTATACCAGAGAACATATCCATACTATTAAATCACCATGATAGCAAGATCAGATCTAACCAAGACAGTCGCTAAATCACGAATGACTAACAATCTTTCAATATATTGGACATACTCTATTCAGATGAATGATGCATAACATAAACCAGATACAATAGACCAAGATGTCACACTGAACCGATAAAGCCTTGAACTAATATGCCTGATCTACGTCGATTTAAGAGGTCACAACGATGCAGCCTTAAACCTAGCTAATACATCAAGATAAATCAGTGATTATACTAACCAAACCGGTGTCACAAGAGATCGAATCGATGCAGCCTTGAATGAAACCAACTCCATCGATATAATCATTGGGGTGGTGGGACTCAGCTCTTCGTCGGAGATCGAAACGATGCAACCCAGCATCAAGTGCCAAGTTCTGTCGAGATTAACCTTGAATAAACTTGGGTGGCGATGCACCGAGAGTAGTTATGTGGTTGTAGTTGTGTGTCTCTAATCTACCTACTAGATACATATTTATAGTTCAGAGTCTTGTCGTCCACTATAATTGTAACCAATTTTGTTTTCATCTGTATCGGCTCCTCCATATCCGGTCACGTTCAACGGATGGACTCCTTTGACCAACTTTGATCGGACTTCTTTGACTTCTGCTAACCATGCCGGATCCTTACTAGGCTTGGGCCTTAACAAAATTTTGTTGTCAACACATGCCCCCAGTTTCGGAGCATAAGTGTAGCTAATGCTTCAAAATTATCATTCATTTAAGGCATTCTGCAGCATGTCACCTCAAAAGTCCCATCGAATTCTCCATTTGCAACCAAACCTTTCGCCTTCTAGTGTCTTTAAGCCTTCTATATATCTCCGAAGCACTGTTTTCACATTGCAGAAGTCTTCATCAACCTTCTCAACAATTAATAAGGGATCACATAAAGATAATGCATCACTAGAACATAGTGAACCATCAATTTTAGATGAGTATAGCACGTCAATCAAGTCATCACATGAGGTGGACATACTAGCCTTAGATGGGATGCAATTTGTAACATCTAGACATGTATCATCAAGAATTTCACATGTAATGCCTACATCCACCTTTGGCTTATTGAGTGTTCAAGCAAAGAGAGTTTCATGAGCTTCCTCAAGACTCTCATGGGAAACCTTTAGCGCTTCATATTTTGCCGCTAAAGAATCATGGTCTTTCTTTAGTGCTTTAAATTTGACCGTCTCTTTGCCACTTAACTCATTAAGCTCCTCAAACATTTGTGCGACATCATCATATGACATTTCATCATAATTATCATCTTTTTCACTAGTACAAGAGTATTTTACCCTAGTACTTCCTTTTGCCATGAGACAAAAAGTAGAGTATAGTGATAGAGCCTCCTTGATTGCAATGCCCGCCATGTTTTTCTTTATTTAGCATGACTCACCACTGGAGTCGGAGCTTGAGGAGGAATCAGAGCTATCCTCATTTAAGTCTCATTCTCCCATAAAAGCTTCATTTTTTCCCTTCTTCCTATTCAACTTCATGAAGAGCTTCTTCTTTCCACTATTTTCTTTATTCTTCTTGTGAGACTTTTCATCATCACTTTCTTTTTTGTTTGGACACCTTGAGGTAAAGTGACTGTTCTCATTGCACTCATAGCACCTCACATTTTTTAGACTCCTCTTGGTTGACTTCTTGTCACTATTGTTTCTTGAAAGAATTTGAGGAGTTTCCTCTCTTCTTCATGAACCGGTTGAACTTCTTTACAAAGAGGGCATCTCCTCATCTTCGGTATCACCACCGAAAAAAGGGTCTTATTCCTCTTCACACTTCTTCTCAACCTGGGCCTTCAAAGAAATGTTCTTCTTCTTGGATGAGGAAAGCTCTTTGGTGTTTCCCTCAATCCTCTTGTTCTTGTAAATCTCGTTGGTGTTGATTGTCCCCAAGGGCATTGTGGGAGTCAAATTTGGCATGTCCGAGTTGATGAGGAAAGTCACCAATGTGTCATACTTCTCGGGCAAGGCTCTCAACATCTTTTGGGCTATCTCCAACTCAGAGTAATTTACTCCAACACCCTTGAGATCATTGACAATCACATTGAGTCTTGCATACATATCATTCACACTTTCATTGGGCAATATGGTGAAGTTTTCATATTTGATATTGAGGTAGTGTGACTTAGCATTCTTCACACTAGTTGTCCCATCATGAATGTCTTGGAGTGTGACCCAAATGTCATGTGCCATTGGAATGTTGCTTATTCTGTTGAATTATTCGACACATAAACAATTGAATAAAGGATTTGTAGCTTGGGCATCATGTTGCATATCTTTCTTGTTTTTGAGTGTTAGCTTGGTCTTGTCTTCAACTTCAAAACCTAGCTTAACAATAAGCCAAATATCAAAGCTCATGGCTTTGAGGTGAACGGCCATACGAATTTTCCATATAGAATAATATATGTCATCAAAGAAAGGACCCTTGCCTACATTGTGCACCATCTTGTCGGGCATCTTCTCTCTAGGCGGTAAAGCCTAAAATGAGAGACCAAGCTCTGATACCACTTGTAGGATCGATGTACCGACTAGAGGGGGTGAATAGGAGGTTTTAAAACTAATTTAGCTTTAACTAGCATTATACAATTTTAATAAATTTTCTTTTCAAGGCTAAAGACTCTAGGGTAAAATAAAGTCTAAACTAAGTCTAAAGGTTTGCAACCTAGGGTGACAAGATTAAGTTACTCTATGAAAGTAAATTTCTCAAAGTAAATAGGACAAGAGACAACCAAATTTTTATCTCGAGGTTTAGAAATTTACCAATTTCCTACATCCTCGTTGAGGCGAGCTTCACTTGACCAATTTATTCAACAAGTGGATTCCCCTAGGAGGAATGATCTAGATGATGAGCTGGCATCGGAAGTGTTACTCTCAGACCTCTATCACTAGTGGTAGCTCTTCTCTACTCAAGATAGGCGAGTTCTGGCCTTCACAATTTTCTAGGTCTTCTCCACAACCTTCTTGGAGAGATCACCGGGTTCTCCTATGATCCGTCTAGGAGGTGGCAACCTCCAAGAGTAACAAGTTGTAATCAAAGCTAAGAGGAGACAATCAAGTGCCAATAAATACAAATGCACACAATTAATCACTCTCTTAATCACTCTTTTCTTCCAAACCACACTAGTGCTCAATGATGGGAGAGACTCTCTAGTGCTCAAGTATGCTCAAGTGAGTGACAAAAGTCTAGGAAAGGAGCTATAGGAATGGGTATATAGCCTCACACACTGGAACTAGCCATTATGCAAAGTTAGGTGGCTCTTTGTGCATTGTCGGTCTGACCACCCATCTTGGGCCTATTGGACCAACCCCCTTGCAATGGCTAGAAAACTAGCCGTTTTTGCTGACACAACAGGGTGACCTGATCTGACTAGTCATGTTGGCTCGGTCGGACCGGACCCACCCGGTCGAACCGAAAACAGCAAAATCAACTTTGTAAACTCAACGTAGAAAAATCTGCGCACACCAGTCGGACCGGTCCCCTAGCCGGTCAGAATGCCCAACTCTGGCTAGTATAACCAGACACCCTTTGTCGGTTAGACCATGGGCAATAGACCGGTCTGACCGCTAGCACTAGGAAAAAAAGCAGCAACAATTTTTGTTTTTCTACTCAACCATGACCAAGTGCAACTATATGTAATGTAATTTTGGCACTTGAAAATCAACTCATAACCAAGAAGCAACCCCTCTTGATAGTACGACAAATTTAAAAACAAGACTAGCCTAATTGATCGCTCCAAATACCTCGATGAATTTCTAGCTACCTCAATCCTTTTGCCATCGCTTTTCAACACATCATTTTACCGGGGTTTTCCATCTTGTGCTCCATTTGCATGGGACCTAATCACTTCCTTCACACTTAAGAAAAATATTAATCCACAAGTGCGCGCTTGTCATTAATTACAAAAACTCACATGTGGCGTAGACTTTCACCCACCAAATCTGCCGGGATCAGCTTGACCCACCTACCGAGGCATCATCTCTACTTTATAAGTATATGTCGGTTTTTCCTTCTTCTCTATGCCTCCACATAGCAACCTTCTCTCTTCAGTCCTTGAGCTCAGCGGTGGCATCCTCACACTGCTCCTGGTGTTCTCAAGATCACAGCTATGTCATCTTCATCTCCCTCACCGGCCTTGACTCCACTAATCGTTACAATGGTGACCAACACTTTTGTCCCTGAGGTAAGTTTTTCAATATTACCTTATGTTCCCCTTTCCTTGCTATTCTTCAGTGTTTTTGACCATGTTCCGACTTTCACTCTTGGATTTACTCTTTTTTTTTTCTTCTAAAGAATCTGGAGAACCAGATACTGATCTCCATTGCTAACCACCCTTCTTACTTCTTTCTGGGTCCCTTGGGTGACTCTGATCTCTCTAGTATCATAAATGTTGAAACTGAATGCATCCCATTCAAAAACTTTAGGATGCTTCTCTCTGATTGGAATTTGAGATTTAGAGGTTTTCCTTCTCCTTTGCCTAGTTGGAGGGACTAGTACATCAAGGTATCGACCCCCAACCATACCTTTTGGGATGAGATTGACATCGGGCACTGCATTGGCCTCTCTCTCGCTGAACCCTACAATAATGAGTCAATGCTTGTTGTCGCCTGCTATTTTTTGTTTGATGCTCTCAATGCCTTTCTTTTCCGCCACATACCGATGAGTTCGACCTTTCTTGATGTATTAGATTTGACTTCTCTTGATATATTTTCTCCCAGAAGCCCCCTCTTTTTATGATCCAAGCCAACCCATTGTCTTGACATAAAATCCTCTAGTGGTTGGATTAAATATATTTCCAAGCACAATAAAAAGACTGGACCCATATATACGCGCGAGCACATTGCTTTCCTTAACCTCTAGTTAGAAAGATTTGTATTTTGTGGATCTACCCTAGGTCCAACTTATCATCTTCAATTCCTGGCCAAGGAACTTGCTACAAACAAGAAAATTCCCATTCGTCCAATACCTCCTTGGGGCAACCTACCACCTTCTATACCAAGTATCAGTCAAACTATCGACCGGTGAACCTGTGGGCCACTTTGGTGATACTTGGTAGTTTCTGCAGCTTTAGCTTAATGTTTACATGGCCGAAGTCACCAATGATCCGCCTTTTTCCTTGATGGAGTTTCCTTCTAACTACCCACAATCGTCCCACCCCACATATTGTCGATGCTTATATTTGGGTGAGACAGCTGCTTGGTGCCCTGCTGTTTGGATGTCACTCGATCATTTCAGTCACTTGTTCTATGGTTATCATCGTGGCTTCATCTGTGAGAAAATTGTCTAGTACCCATATGACTCCTTGTCCGAATATGAACACCCTTGTCGGCTACTTCTCACGGACGTATGTAGGGATGAGGAGTCTATCAGGATCTTTAAAGTCTTTATCACTCCTTGTATCTTGTCAATTAACTTCACTGTCGGGCATCTCCGCAAAGCATCCTATGAATTCTATCAATCGACAGTTTGTTCGCATCAACTGGGCTTTGGTTAGTTGTCATTCCATCTGTTCTTCATTGGCCGACCTAATTCCTTATGTTGATTTGGCTTCCTGGTCGGCCTGCTGCGCTAGTTCAACTGGTTACATCCAACTGTAGGTCGAGTGGAAAGAGCATCTATTCAATCGTCCTTCGAGGACGTATTGCCTACGACTGCACCCTGACTTCCACTACCATAGAAATGGTCTTTAGTGATGCAGCTTTAGTGACAGGTAAAAGATGCACGTCAGTAATACACTTTTAGTGACGGATTGTTTTACAGGTGTTAGTAATGCTTCCTTATTAGTGACGGGTCACAATAGGACCGGTCACTAAATACGAGGCTTGTAGGGGCGCCCAAGTTAGTGATAGTTCATACAGTGACCCGTCACTAAAGGTTTTCCCTATAGTGACGGGCTATGTTGAGATGACGTCACTAAATATGGGGCACCACATTTGTGACGGTTGGTAGTACCACCCGTCACTAAAGAGTGTTTTTATATTGCATTGTCTGAAACCCTAAGGCCACCTTTAGTGACGTCCTTATATGGATAACCATCACTTATCAGACACTCTACTTTGTTGTGAACGGCGTCAACTGATACATCGGCCAATGCCACTTGGGCCGAAGTATCTGTGGGAATGACCTCTACTTCATCAACGTCCCACTGAATCAGGCACTAGTGCAGATTAGAAGGAATACAACAATTCGCGTGAATCCAGTCGTGCCCAAGCAGCACGTTGTAGTTACCTTGTACATCGACGACGAAAAACGTTGTCGGCAATGTCTTGTTGCCCACCGTCAACTCCATGGAGAGCACGCCCTTTTCCTCGGAACTCTCGCCGTTGGAGCCGTTGAGCATCAAGTTAGTCTTCTTCAGATCATCCTCGTCCCTGCCAAGTTTCTTCAATAATGAGTAAGGCATTAACTTAATAATGGCGCCACCGTCAACGAGCATCCGGGAAATCGACTTTTCGTCAATGTGACCTTTGACGTAGAGAGGCTTCAGATGGTGAGCCAAGTCCTCGGGCTTCTCGAAAATAGTGTTGCGCGGGCCGAGGTTCAATTGAGCGACCTTGGCGTCATCCTGCGGTAGGGAAAACTCGGCGGGCAGTGTGACGACGTTGATGTCCATCGCCTGGGGTGCGGGCCCCTCGGAGACGGACGAGTAGTCGTCGTCGAGCATGTCGTCGTCATCGTCGCTCGGACTAGGAGCCGGAATAGTCATCTTAACCAGCTTCATCCTCCACACCTGTTTTGTGGTTGGTCGAGGGTGGATTTCTTCAAAGATAGCGTTGTGCTCGTCCTCGGCCTTCTTCTCGCGCATCTCCTATGCCCGTAGTCGTTGTAGACGTCTCTTTTGTAATTTGGACATGTCTGGAGGTGCTCAAAATGGTTGTGGCTTGGTGCTAGGTGCTACAGCCTGGTTCCTACCAACTCTAGCTGAAGTGGTACTGCTCCCTTCGGCTTCGTGCACTCTGAGTTTGGAGGGACCTTCGTTGTGGACCCCGGCAAACAGACCGGCCTTGTCCGACCGATCGAACTAGGCTTCGGCGCGGGCTCTGGCCGAAGCATGGGGCTTACCTTCGTCATACTTCGGTGATAAGGCCTTCGGAATTGGGACTTCCTGAGATCCTACTCTGACCGTGATTGCTTCGGACTTCCTGTCTTCGGCCTCCACACGCCTGTATTCCTAAACTTCGCCTTGCATGGTCTGATTCAGAGGTACCACGGATAGCCTGTGGACGATGCCTCCCTCCGCTGCGTCTGCTTGTCCCTGCCATTCATAATACTCCGAAGGAAAACAAGGCATAGCGTTAAGTTGCGGAGGGTACTCCGGCTGTGACACGTACAGAGCCCACGGAGTTCCTGCCCAGTTGTACGGCGGAGGCATCGGCGGCTCTAGTGGCCTCGCCCACTATGAGCCAAACCCATTACCCGGAGAGGGGTTCTGCAGAGTCGATGGTGTCTTGGACCATATCAGTGAGGGGTCCTACTAGGCCAGAGGTACATTCAGCCAGTGCGGGCCAAAGCCTCCTGTCGGAGGGTTCGTCCAAAGTGGTGCGGGGTTCGGCCATTGGGGGCCGAAGTTACTGTATGGGGGGTTCAGCCATTGAGGCCCGAAGCCACCGTGTGGAGTGTTAGGCCACTGTGACCCAATGTCCCTGTGCGGAGTGTTAGGCCACTGTGACCCAAAGTCCCTTTGCGGAGGGTCCGACCATTGTGGCTCGGAGCCATCACGAGGAGGGCTCGGCCATGTGGTCCGAAGCCATCCTCTGGACGTCTTGGGCCCTTCGGCTAACCTAGATTTTTAGCGTGGGGGCCTGCTTCCTTGGGTTTTCTCTGATGCTTGTTCAACAACATCTTGTACGTCACCTTCGGCCTCTTGTGAGACTTAGCCGAAGGGATGTTAATGTTTTGTTTCCACACTCCTACCTCAGGGTTCTTTGGTATGAGCATGCGAGTGCACGGCTCTCCAACAATTACATCCTTCCCTTTAGCCGACTCGGCCTATTCTAGCCAAATCAACACCTTCTTCTCGCCGAGGTCGACAGCGTTGACGGGAAAAGGATCTTTGTCCAGCTTCATCTTTGGATTATGGTCTATCTTCAATTGTCCTTCTTCTATGGCCAATTGGACCTACCGTCGGAAAACATTGCAGTCGTTAGTATTATGTGAATGTGAATCATGCCACTTACAGTATGGATGCTTCTTCAACTCATCAGCAGAGGGAATGACTTGACCTTTAGGCAACCTGAGAAGCTGGTTCTTTAAGAGAAAATCGAATATTTTATCACACTTAGTTATGTCAAATGAGTACTTGACCTCACTAGGCCGATTCTTTGTGGGAGACGGCCGTAATTTAGAGCAAGTGATAGGTTTGCTCTTAGCGTTCCAAACCCATTCGGCCGCGTACATGTCGGCTGAATCCTCTTCTTCTGATTCCTCCTCGTCGGAGCATTCCATGATGTGGATTTCAGCCCTAGGCTTGTTAAACGTCTTACTGAACTTTTTATCTTTGGTTTGGCCTTCTTGGACCAGAGCCTGCTGTAAAACTTGGCTAACTTCTAAAAAATCTGGTTGTCTAATTTTTCTTTAATCTAGAAACGCAACCCATTAAAATCTAGTTCTGCCAAGTCCCTTTCTGAAATGTTAAGGCTAAAACATCGGTTTCTAGTATCCCTAAAATGCTTAATGTACTCAGAGGCGTTCTCGTTAGATTTCTGCCTAACCGATGTCAAGTGTTAAAGCCTAAGTTTTGTCTCACCTGTGTAAAAGTAATCATGAAATTTCCGTTCTAAATCATCCCACGTCTGAATGGAGTTCGGCGGGAGCACCGAAAACCAAGTGAAAGCGGTGCCGGATAGCGAGAGAGAAAACAGTCTAACTTTTAGAGCGTCTATCCCGCTAGCTTCTCCACACTATGCTAAAAATTGACTAACGTGCTTTAGTGTGGTTTTGCTACCCTCGCCGTCGAATTTAGTGAATTCAGGGATTCTATAGTCGCGCGGGTAGGGTATTGTATCGAGATGATCAGGATATGGCTTCCGGTAAACCCTAACCCGACCCTTAGGCACGAAGCCGGTGCACTCCCTGAATAGTGTGCGGATCCGCTCCTCTAGGTAATCTTGGACTGCTGCCTGTGCACGTCTCTCGTGCAGGGGCGCGACACGTGGTGGGATGTCGGCGTGTCGGCCGTAGGCCTCTTCCCTACGCGCTAGTTGTACGACGTGCTCGAGCCTAGGTGCCTGTGCATGTGGCGTGGGCAGCGCGGGTACCAGCGCAGGTGGTGGCGCGTGGTACGCAGTGCTAGTTTGGCCGTAAGCATAATGATTAGTCTCAGCCATAAGTGTTTGGGCCGAAGATGTAACGGTCGTGCTAGTGTTACCGTCAGTTCTAGTGTTACCGTCAGTTCTATTGTACACATGATTTACCGGAGGTGCACTAGCAATAGGGACTGGGGATACGGCCTTAGTAAAGCCGAACCTTCTAAGAGTTGCCTCTAATTGGGAGCTAACTGTCGAATCTAAACGGTTGGCTAGCGAAGCTCTAACGGCCTGATCTACTGATGCAGCTATTTTTTGCTCAATCTCTAAAGAAGACAAACAAGGTGATACAGGTGTTACCTGGACCCGAGCGAGGTCGGGAGCAACGATGTCACGCTTGATGAAGCATGCACGTGTCTTAACGTAGCCTCCAAGCATCATGTCTTGGAGCACCTTCAACTTTGCCTCGATCTCAGCTCAATCTTCTGTGGGGATATCTTCAAGAGTAGGTGTTAAGATGTTGCAGTTGTCGATATCCGCGTCTCCTATGGTGTCCATTGGCGGTGTAGACGTAGTAGTCATTGTAGATGTACCGGTGGCCGATGTAGACGCACTCGTCATGTTGGCGTAGCTTTCTCCAGCGGAGTCGCCAAAAAGTGTGTTGACACGAAAACGTGCCCCCGCACTTGGGTCAGTTCGACGATCCAAAAGTGTGCGGAAATTTAGGGACAAGACTAAGCGTAACACAGCACCGACGTCGCGTTCTGACTACCCTTAGCCGTGGTAAGGTGGGTGGAGTCGCCAGGCAACCAAATCACACAAAATAATCAAATTAGCCGAAAGAAATATATTAAACAGAATAAATCAGCAAACCGGTCGGGGCCTGTCTGCTTCGAAGTATGGTGCGAGGGGGTCACCGAAGTATACCTTTGGCATCTAGTGTGAAGTGTCCCGCCGAAGAGTACGTTCGGCGTTCGGACTGATCTGGTCGAAGATGAACTCTGAATGGACCTGGACTCGATAGCCACCTCCGAACAGCGGGGTTCGGCGTGAAGTCTCCGATACAGTAAGACATAGAGTAAAGACTCGAGTGCAACACGTGAGCGTGACTTTGTCTAGAGCAGAGTGCGAGCGTGGCGAAGCCTGTCGTGAAGAAGTGTGCTGGCAAAGCGTGCGGTCGAAGCAGCAGTCTCGTCGAAGGGTGTTCTGGCAACCTCCGAAACTGATCTCTCAGCTCTGGACGCCTCCAACGAAGTAGCTCCGAACGTGGAAACCTACAACAGAGAAGATACGAAGTACTAATTCGGCCTGACGACTGAATTATGCTAAGTGTTGCACTAGTGGCGAAGGTAGCAATCTTTTACGCAGATTAGCGGATACTTCACAAGTGAAGTAACAAGGGGATAACAATCTGTTACGCAGATTAGTAGATACTTCACAAGCGAAGTAACAAGGTGATAGCAATCTATTACGTAGATTAACGGATACTTCACAAGTGAAGTAACAAGGATTACCACTGTTCCGAAGTGGCCGTCAGAGGGCTTCCAGGCAAACTCACGAAGAGGTACAAAAAAGTAAAGATAAAGTAAATGCGATCAAAGCTAGGGCTTTGTGTTTGATTTGTGTTGGGGGGTCTCTTAACTGGCTGCGCCTCTCTATTTATAGGGGCAAAACCTCTGATCTAATCTGCTATAATTCGACTGGATAGAGATAAAAACTTAGCCGGAATCGTGCCCAACTCTATCTCTGCCGAAGTGGGCCTTCGGACAGGCCCGTCGAAGCCCGCTCCTCGGGCTGAAGCTTCGGTGGCATAGGCCTCCGAAGGCTTCCTGGCTGAAGCCTGTGGGCTGGCTAGAAGCTTTCGTAGCCCATAGCCCAATGGTCCTTCGGCCCTATAGGGCTTCGGCCTAACCCAGGATATGTGTATTTTTGGCCCAAATTGCCAAAATTGATATTTTGACAATCTTAACCATTGATGCAAGTTTTTGCTATCAACAAAGTTATGTGTTTCTAATATACCTACTAGATACATATTTATAGTACAAAGACTTTCCATTGACTACGATTGTAACCGATTCTATTTTCATCTCCATCTTCATCTCTATCGGGTCCTCCATATTCGGCCACGTTCAACGGACGGATTCCTTTGATCAACTTTGACCGGAGTTATTTGACTTATGCTGACCATGCTGGGTCCTTACTAGTCTTGGGTCTTAACCATATTTTGTTCTCAACACATATGCAACATCCAAAGTACATCACAGAAAAATCCTCACATAAGATTCATTACCAAATTAGCATCACATATATTAACTTCTAACTCGTTATCTTAAAGAACATGGCTAAAATAAATATCCATATATAAGAACATTCCCTAGCTTCTAACTAATAGCTAACTTATAGCGATATCAAGAGCTTGGATAGTGTCATATCACTATGGCAGACCACGGAGAAGCACCATGGGAAACATGAGAAGAAGCACCATGGGTAGCAGGAGCATCACCATGGGTAGCCTCACGAGCACCACCATGGGTAGCCTAAGGAGAACCACCATAGGTAGACTCGGGAGTACCGCCATGGGTAGCCTTAGGAGCAGCGTCTGGGTAGGAGCACCACCGTGAATGGCCATGCCAACTTCGAGTGCGTTATCTCAAAGAAATTGGCTAAAATCAATAGTTATCTCGAAGAAGTTAGCTTAATCAGTAGGCCATGTTACCCTATAACAATAAAATTAAAACAAAGTTAGCTAGTTAGACAAGACAAATAACATTTTGGATGAGTAAGAGGAGGAGGATGATGACCTTCAGAGGAGGACGAGGAGGATGCAACCAAGGTGGTGATGAGTAGGGTGCTTACGTGCGCCAACGGTGCATGTGGCACAGCCGATTGTGCGGGGGCCACTGTCAATGGTGCGGTGGCTTGGAGCAATGATGGAGCGACGAGTAGCACGATGAAGGAGATAGCGGTGATAGGAGTTAGGGTTAGGGTTGCGTGAAATGAAAGCATGACGATTCACTTCGGTGTCCCACTTATTTATAAGAGGGAGTCATCAGTGACGGGTGGTAGTTACCACCCGTCACTGATGATGTAGGGTGCTTTAGTGACGGGTATAAATAAAACCCATCACTATAGGATCCTTTAGTGATGATGCGGCCATAACTCGACTTCCACTACCGCCGTCTTATAAGAGGGTCTTCAGGGATGGGTAAATGTTGATGCTAAAATTGACCGGCAAAGCGCCAATCAACACTAACGCCAATCTGACAATCCAAAAACACGTACACGCCCGGAGTAGCTCTCCAAAGGTCACACGACACCGACGCCGCGTTTCGATGACCCTTGACCATGATAAGGGAACTATGGGTAGAGTCATCAGGCAAATAAATCATACCACGAGAGGGGGATCCAATTGGCCAAAAGTAAAGGGGGTGGTCAGAACGGCCAAGGCGGGCCGGTAAGACCAACTATGAGCAGAGAGTCAGACCATCGGGGTGGAGAGAGAAGTGATCAGGCCGACAAGAAAGGAAATCAGACCATCTACTATGGCCCATATGACAGGTCTGACTGGGGTACCATGGCTGGTCTGACCGGCCTACTATGGCTGGTTGGATCAGCCTGTTCCAGGAAAAACACATATTCGACCAAAAATACCAATTTTAACAATTTTGACCATTAGTGCTAACTTTTTCTATCAACACATGCCCCTGCCTTTTGGCAAACTAGTGAGCCAAAAGCACTACGGTCTAAGGGCAATATACTTTATATCAGTCGTACGACACCTCAAGCATCTTGCCACACACTCGAGAAGTACTTTTTCAAATACTTGCCATTAAGAGCTATGTGAAATCACTCTCCTTGCAAAGACTCTAACAAATATGTATTACGTGGAGCGATTTCAACAACCTTAAAAAGACCTTCCCAACTAGGTGACCACTTGCCAAACTTCGTGCTTTTAGTGCCTAAAGGCAAAATCATCTTCCAAACTAACCAACCTGAAATGATTTTGCTCACACTTTCTTGTTGTAAGATCTAGCTACTCTTTGCTTGTCTCTCTCTGTTGCTTCTAGAGCTATCAATCTCTTATCGGTCACTTCTACCAAACTATCTTTCAAGATAATTTCATAATCGTTGACCGATAAGTCATCCTATTTAAGCAATCTCAAAGAGCCAAGATTCACCCCTACTGGTAAAACAGCTTCTTGTCCATACACCAACTCATATGGACTTACCTTTGTAGCACCGTGCTTCGCTATCCTTCATGCCCATAACGCCTCAGAAAGCATTTCATGCCTTCTAGGAAACTCCTCAATCTATTTCTTAATGAGTTTAATCACAACCTTATTACTAGACTCAGCCTGACCATTGGTATTTTTATCGGCCTTGTTGATATCGAAGTCATACTTCTCTTCCTTTTTGGCCGGTTTTATCCACGGGTATGCGACATATTTCTTGTTCTTAGACCACTCTGCCATCCCAACCTCTGCGTCAGAGTCGGTGTCCTCGTTAGAGTTCGAGTGGTACACTCGGGTGTACGCAAACTTCTTCTGGTACTTGTCCTGTATGGCTTCTTGGAATCGGCTCTCATGGGTCAATACCCTTTGCAGTAGTTGCGAGAGGCTTTTGAACTCATGTGATGAAAACTTCTCCTTGATAGGGCCCAAAAGTCGCTTAAACGCCAGCTCTGCCAACTGACTATCACTGAGGCTCACGCTGTAACATCTACTTCACATGTACCGGAACCTCTGTATATAATCTGGGACCGACTCATTCACCCTTTATTTCATGGATGTCAAGTCGGTCAGCTTAATCTCTTGGATCCCAGTGAGGAAGTACTTGTGAAACTTCTTTTCCAAGTATGCCCATCCTCTGATGGAATACATCGGCAGTGACAAAAAACCACGCAAAGGCCGACCTTGATGGGGATGGCGGGAAAAACCGGACCTTCAGCGCTTCGTCAGCCGATGCCTCCCCACACTGGGCGAGAAACCGGCTAATGTGCTCGATTGTGGAAATCGAGTCTTGTCCTGAGAATTTGGTGAAATTTGGCACCTTGTATCAGCTTGGAAGCAGCACTTGATCAAACCATTCTGGATATGGCCGCCGATACAAGTATGTCTGCTCTTTGGGCTTCAACCCGAATTGATCATTGATGAGCTCTGTGATCCGATTTACCCAATCATCTTCCTACTGGCCTGACAATGGACATTGGGCAGGCATTGGCGTCTGTTGATACTGTTACCACCGAGCAGCATCATATTTATATTTCCCTACATCGTTGTAGGGCATTGCTCTGTAGTATGTCGTCCGATGATATCTAGGAGGGATGATATCGGGTGCCCTCCTTGGCGGCATGATATCCACCGGGGGGTCTCTTGTGATGTATGTCACTTGCGGAACTCCTTGCCCTGGAATTCTTGGGTCTGATGCTGGGAACGGCGCCTGCACATTCTTATTGGGCCTGCCTGGTGTGCCCTGTGTGGACTGTGTGAGGGGGTGATGGTTGGGTCGCCTTGTTGCCTTTATAGTCGAGCGAAGAGTTCGGTTGGTCTGGCCTCATCGGCCCTTGCGATAGTGACACCGACCGAGTGTGCTGCAGAAGTATTAATTGGTCATCGAGGGGAGGTACGCCAGACCTTGCGGTGCCTCGCGAACCACCATGCCCTCAATAGCCTCCTTGATTAGCCCTTGAATAGTCTTGGCTAGTGAGAAACCAAGGGTTGGTTTCGGTGTTTTGTGATGAGTGATTGAAAGGCTTTTTACCCTCTGTTCGAAGGGTACCTCCGGAAGGGCTTCGGAGGTGGTACCTCCGAAGTGTGTTCGGAGGTGGTTTCACCGAAGTGTGTTCGGTGTTTGCTTGCTGCAGCTGTTGCAGCGGAGTGTGCTCGTCGGAGGGGTCCGATAGTACGCGATGACTGGGTTCGTACCGAAGGCTTCGGTACTTTGGGTGGTACACCGGAGTGTGTACCGGAGGTTGCTAACCCGGAGAGGTCTCCGGAGTACTGGATACACTTGTCTGTTTGTCTGTGGTACGCAGGGACTTCGGAGGCGACGGACAAGGTTCGAGCCAGGTGAACCTGGGTCAGGCGGGAGGCTTGATGCCAGGGGAGCGGGGAGCTCCGTCACGGTGGCTGCGAAGGTGGTCCGGGTCGGTCCTCGGGTCGAGGCATGCCAGGTGAAGGCAGAGAGTGCGGAGCGTGGCTCCGGATGAAGGTACTCCGAGACAAAGTCCTCGGAGGTGAGGCACTTCGAAGGTACTCCGGAAGGAGTGACTTCGGAGTTGGTGGATCAAGTCCTCTGCGGAGGCAAGGGTTCGAAGTGTGCTCCAGAGGGAGACATTCGAAGGTGCCCGACGAAGGTCTCAGAAGTCGAGGCGCATCGAAGGCATGGTCCGGGTGAGGCTCGTCGAGGAGTGTGCTCGGGGTGAGACACTGCGACGAAGTGCTCATGGAATGCTTCATGCGGAGGCCTTGGACGAAGGAGGGACTTCGAAGGGTGGTACTCCGAAGGTGGGGCTTCGGAGTGTGGAAGGCTTCGGAGCAAGGCTAGCTTCGGAGTGAGGATGACTTGAGGTGCTTCGGCCTGCATGGCTTCGGTACACGGACTGACGGAGTTCGAGCTGGGTGAAGCTGCGAAGCTGTGGTGGTCCACTCCGGAGGTGTTGGTGCGAAGGCCCAAGGAGCTTTGACGGCTTCGGCTCAAAACCGTCACTGTATCGGAAACTGACTTCGGTGAAGCGAAGGCCACCAGGCTCAAGGCTTCTCACCGAAGCTACCGCACCCTCGCGTGCGATGGGAGGCTGCAGAAAGTCAATGACTGCAAAGGCTGACACTGTCTGTTCTGTAAAAGGCTGACACTGTCCCCTCTGCAAAGCTGACAGAGAAGCCTCCAGAATAAAGGTGGACTACCTTTTGTACCCCTTAGTTCTGTAGAGACAAAATCAATGTAAACCCTAGGGGTAATGTAGTCACTTCCTTTGGGTGAACTGTGGGCTATAAATATGGGGGCTCGGTAGGTAACATTTAACACTTTGAGCATTTACTGTTGAGCTCCTGTAGGCACACTTCGATTGCAATACATCCAGAGAGTTCTTTTTCTGTGTTCCTTGTTCAAGCGGCGAAGCTCTGTTTTCTTGAGCTTTTGCTTGAGCTCGCGTTGCATACTTCGCTAGCTTAGTGCACCGAAGCCTGTTGAGGCGAAGGTTGTTTTTCGTGCGAGGTGTGTTTTGTCAGTGTGCTTTCGCTCTGTGTAACAGGAGGTGTGACCTCGCTGCTTACTAGCGAAGCCCTAGTTGTTGCCCGTTTTGCTTCCTGTGTCGAAGCCCTTATTTTAGTCCGGTTGTGTGCGTGTAGACCTTCATGTACGAAGCCCAGCACCAGTTGCTGCCGCCAAGTACTTGGTCGAAGTCCTCAGAGGGCTGTCCACTCTTGCGAAGGGTGAAGTGCGAAGTCTGCTCGAAGCACCCTGTGTGCGGAGCCTGCACTGACTTAGCAGAGTAGGTTTTCGAGGGTTGTAAGTGGAGCGAAGTCTTCTTGGCTTCAAACTTTTGTTCCTCCGAAGCCTGTGTTCGAAGGTGTCGAAGTACCTCCGAACCAGACCTTCGAAGGTAGTGTTCGAAGCCTGTTCCGCAGGAGACAGAACTGAAACCGAAGGCTAGTTTTTAGCCCGAAATTTTAAAAGCTCCCATTCACCCCCCCTGGTCGCCGTTTCCGGTCCAACAATTGGTATCAGAGCGGGTTAAGATCACCAGTTGACCTTAACCGGTTTTGTGATCTGTTGGCGACATGGATAGAGGCAGTAAAATTCCTCTCTTCGATGGGACAGACTTTGCATACTGGAAGGTGCGCATGGAGGCTTACTTGTTAAGCCAAGGAAATGCAATTTGGGAGATTGTGGACTCACAATACTCCATACCTGAGACTCGCACCTCTCAGACTGAGAAGGATCAGTATATTGCCAATTCCAAGGCAAGAAACATACTGTTCATCGGTTTGAGTAGAAGTGAGTTCGATAGGGTGCAGCACCTTAGGACTGCTAGGGAGATTTGGACAACACTCACTGTCTTTCATGAGGGCTCTGCTCAGATTAAGGCCAGGCGCCTAAGCACCTACAATCAACAGTATCAGCTGTTTGTGCAGGCACCTGGTGAATCTGTAGATGCCATGTTTTCTCACTTTGACGCGATAGTGAGTAACTTGCGCTCCAACGGGACGCTTGCTTACAGTGAAGATATCCAGCATTGAGGAGTCCACAGGCTATGACACTCTAACCTGTGATGAACTTTTTAGCAAGCTGAAGTCCACAGAGATTGCCAAGGCATCTCTTGCTGTGCACAGAAGCTCTTTGCCACAACCATTGGCATTGGTTTCTAGCACTAGCCGTGGCACCACTGCAGAACCAAGCACATCAGGCACTTGTGTTCTTGCAGATGGTTTTGCTTTGTCCTCCTTGGTCTCCGTCACAAAGGAGCAGGTGGACACTCTAGCTGATGATGAGCTTGCTCTCATTGCCCGGAGGTTCACCCGCTTTCATCATGAGAGACGGGATCAGAGGAGAAGTGGTTTTAGTGGTTGCTATGAGTGTGGCGACACCTCTCATATTAAGGCCAATTGCCCCAAAATCAAGAAGAGAGATGAGAGTGACCGCCCTAAATACCACAAAAAGGAGAGGAAGCCCTTTGTGAAGGGCAAGCGCGGCAAGATGGCTAAGAAAGTAGCCAAGGCCGCTTCCAGAGCCTTTGTTGCTGCTCTCAGCGACATCGACACATCCTCAACTGAGGAGTCGAGCTCTGAGGAGGAGGAGTCCCCAAGGAAGGAGGACAAGAAGGACAAGAAGGGACGTGACTTCACCGGCCTTTGCTTCATGGCTGACAGCGATCACAGCGGCGATGAGCTTGACTCATCTGAGGTAAACCTATCATCTGACCAGCTACTAATTAAATTAGATGAGCTGAATGAAGTAGTGCTTGGTCAGGATAGATTACTTGTGCAAGCCGCTAGAGAAAGAAAAGACCTTAGACTTAGGCTAGAATCTGTTTCTACTGAATATGCCATGCTTAAGTCTAAATTTGATGATGCTGAATGTGAATCATGTTCTGTTGTCATGAGTGAGCTTGCTCAGTTGCGTTCTGTACATGCTCAAACTCTCTCTGAGCTTGAGACTGCACAGAAGCAGTTTTTGGAGGTGGATTCTAGACCTCATGATATTATTGATTGCATGAACTGCTCTTTATTACGCGATAGCATTAATTTACGTGATAAGCATGTTCATGATTTGGAGGCTAGATTGGAGAGGGCTGGTAGTTCTAAGGATGTGCAACCTGTTTGTGACACTTGCATTACCCTTAAGGACCAGCTAGGCACTGTTAGAGAGCGAGCTGAAAACCTCATGTCCGAAAATGAATACCTTCTTTCCGTGGTTAATAAATGCACTGAGGGAAAGGGTAGGATGGATTTGCTCTTGGCCAAGACCAAGTTGTGTGCTGACAGAGCCGGGGTAGCTCTAGGTTTGGGTTTTGAGAGGGTACCTTCAGACAGCAAAACCAAAACTGTTTTCACCTCTCCCACCACCCTAGAAAAAGAGAGAGCTCTGTTGGACACCTCATCTGCCAAAAAGCCTACCCATCCACCAAAGAAAGCCACTCCTCCTGCCAAGAAAAATCCTCCCAAGAAAACCACTCAGAAGAAACCCAGGGAGCCTGTGAGAGTTGCTCCTGTGACCCATGAGAGTGCCCCTAGGAGAGTGTTTCATTGTTCCTATTGTCAGCGGGCGGGTCATTTGGTTGGGTTCTGTTTTCGTCGCATCAAGGATGAGCGACGTGCACAGGCGATGAGTTACCAGGACATGCATTACCCATCTTTAGGTATGCATGAGTCTGAGTTTTACTATCGTCCTGCTTTTGAGGCTCCTCGTGCTTCTCGGAGAGGTTTTGCTCCTCGAGGTCTTCACCAGGTTCCATATGGTGGTAGACCTCGGGCTAGCAGATTTGTACCTCGTCAGAGTAGGAGACCTCGACATGTTGTTCTTTCACAGCATGTAGGTAGACCTCGCACTTTGCATCATTCTGATTATTATGTGCATAGACCGTCTGCTTTTACTGTGCCTACTACTCGTGTCACTCAGTGCTGGATGCCTCGTCATTATTTTACTCACCCCAGCACTGAGCGATCGAGACATTCTTATCGTGTGTAGGCGACAGATCGAGGCTTGGAGGGCACGTGGATCATGGACTCCGGTTGTTCGCGCCACATGACCGGAGATGCAGCATGGTTCTCCAGCCTCACCACAACCAAGCAAAGGGAACATATCACCTTCAGAAACAATCGAAGGAGTAGAGTGAAAGGTAAAGGTGTGGTAAGAATTAATTCGAACTTCACTCTCAAAGATGTTGCTTTGGTTGAAAACCTGGGATACAATTTGCTGTCTGTATCTCAGTTGCTTGATGAGGGCTTCGAAGTGCGATTTCATCGCGATACTTCGCAAGTGCTCAATTCTAATGGCGTTGTGGTGTGTAAGATCTTTAGAGTTGGGAGAGTTTTTGGAGCTGATTTTTCAGAGTCATCTGGTTCTTCTCATTGTCTTGTTGCACATTCGACTTCTGAGCTTTGGAAGTGGCATAGGAGACTAGGGCATATGAGCTTTGAATTGCTCGCTCGTTTGAGCGCCCTAGGTCTGATCCGAGGATTGCCCAAGCTCAAGTTTGAGAAGAATTTAGTTTGCGCTCCTTGTCGACATGGAAAAATGATTGCCGCTTCGCATTCGCCAGTCACCACAGTGATGACAGAACAACCCGGAGAACTTCTCCATATGGACACTGTAGGTCCTTCTCGGGTTAGTTCTTTAGGCGGCAAGTGGTATGTTTTAGTTATTGTCGACGATTACTCTCGCTACTCTTGGGTCTTCTTTCTTGCCAGCAAGGACGAAGTGTTTTCACACTTTCGGAGCTTGGCTTTGAGACTTTTTTACTGAACTCCCTGGTGCATTAAAATTCATTCGAAGCGATAATGGCACCGAGTTCAAAAATAGTCTCTTTGTTGACTTTTGCATGGAGCATGGCATAGAACATCAATTCTCTGCTCCGCGGGTTCCTCAACAGAACGGTGTCGTTGAGAGGAAGAACCGCACTTTGGTTGAGATGGCTAGGACGATGCTTGATGAGCATAGGACTCCTAGAAAATTCTGGGCTGAGGCCATGAACACTGCTTGCTACATCTCAAACCGAATTTTCTTGCGCTCAATTTTAAATTTGACATCATATGAGCTGCGTTTTGGGAGACAGCCCAAGGTTACTCATCTTCGAGTTTTTGGCTGTCGCTGCTTTATCCTAAAACGTGGTAACTTGGATAAATTTGAGTCGCGATCTTCTGACGGGATCTTTTTGGGTTATACTACTCATGGTCATTTTTATCGTGTTTATAACTTGGAAACTAACACTGTCATCGAGTCATGTGATGTGACTTTTGATGAATCAACCCCCTCTGTTAGTTCTGCATTTGAACAGGCAAATGAACACGACATGGAACAGACCTTATTCGAAGACGAAGATCCCGGAGAATTCGAGGATGATCCCCTACTACCCTCGACATCGACCCCCGAAGCTGACCCTGCTTCAACTACTTCGGCACGAGGTCCCGAAGTGACTACCTCAACATCGGTCATCTTGGGCCACTCCAACGCACAAGTTGAGGGGAGACTGCATCCCGCCGCGAGGCTCCACATCATGTCCAAAGGATGCACCCTCCCGAGCAGATCATTGGTGAGCTTGATCAAAGGGTAACACGTTCTCATGCCCATTTCACTAATGCTGCTTTTGTTGCTTCTTTCGAGCCTTTAGATGTTAGTCATGCACTTTCTGATTCTAGTTGGATCAATGCCATGCATGAGGAACTTGAAAATTTTGAGAGAAACCAAGTCTGGACTTTAGTTGATCCTCCACCAAATGTTCATTTCATTGGAACAAAATGGATTTTCAAAAATAAACAAGGGGAGGATGGGACTATAGTTAGAAATAAGGCTAGACTTGTAGCTCAGGGCTTTTCTCAACTAGAAGGGATTGATTTTACTGAAACTTTTGCACCTGTTGCTCGCCTCGAGGCCATTAGGATTCTGCTTGCCTTTGCGACATCCCGGGGATTCAAACTCTATCAAATGGATGTCAAAAGTGCTTTTCTTAATGGCTTCATAGGTGAAGATGTTTATGTAAAACAACCCCCTGGTTTTGAAAACCCCAAGTATCCACATAAAGTCCTTAAACTTCATAAGGCTCTTTATGGACTCAAGCAGGCCCCTCGGGCTTGGTATGATAGACTTAAGTCTTTTCTGCTTGAGCGAGGGTATTTGATGGGCTCTGTTGATAAAACGTTGTTTACTCTCAAGCATGGCAAAGATTTCCTCCTAGTTCAGATTTATGTGGATGATATCATCTTTGGTGGCTCGTCTCATGCTTTGGTTGCCGAGTTTGCAGATACCATGAGCAGGGAATTTGAAATGTCGATGATGGGTGAACTCACCTTTTTCCTTGGTTTGCAAATCAAGCAAAGCAAACAAGGTACTTTTGTCCACCAGACAAAGTACACCAAGGACCTGCTCAAGAAATTTGACATGTCCGATGCGAAGCCCCTCGCCACTCCAATGGCTACCTCTGTAGCATTGGACCCTGACGAAGATGGAGAAGCCGTAGATCAGAAGGAGTTCCGAAGCATGATCGGCTCCCTCCTCTACTTGACTGCCACGAGGCCGGACATACACTTCGCTGTGTGTCTGTGCGCTCGTTTTCAGGCTTCACCACGAGCTTCGCACCGCCAAGTGGTTAAGCGCATTCTAAGGTATCTCAAACACACCCTTGAGTTTGGCATATGGTATTCAGCGTCTTCTTCTTTATGTCTTCGAGGTTATTCAGATGCGGATTTTGCTGGGTGTAGAATTGATAGGAAGAGTACCTCTGGTACTTGTCATTTTCTGGGTACCTCGCTGGTTTGCTGGTCTTCCCGCAAACAGTCTAGTGTTGCACAATCAACGGCTGAGGCCGAATATGTTGCTGCAGCTAGCTGTTGCTCTCAGATTTTGTGGATGGTTTCCACTTTGCGGGATTTCGGGTTAGATTATAAGAGTGTTCCACTTTTCTGTGATAACACTAGTGCTATTTGTATTGCAAACAACCCGGTTCAGCACTCCAGAACCAAACACATTGATGTACGGTATCATTTTCTCAGAGATCACAATGAGAAGGGTGATATTGAACTTCAATATGTTGATACCCAACACCAGCTTGCTGATATTTTTACAAAACCCCTCGATGCTTCTCGATTTGCTTACTTGCGTGGGGAACTTGGTATTTGTCATCCCTACGGCATTTTGTGAGGGGGAGCTGATTTTAAATGTCATGCATATGCTCATTATGTGTGAAATTGCATTTACATCTTTTGCTATTATATGCCTGCTTTTAATTCAAAGAAATCATGACAGCTCAGCTCTATGAAATATGTATGGAACATTGGTTGTGCATGATGTTTTATTTTCTAAAATCAAAACTTGCTCACCGCACAATCGTGTATCTAGCTTGTTTAGGCAGGACTGCTTTTAGCTATCTTTTATCTACTTAACAGCAAGATACTGTTCCTTGGATGCTAATATTTGCAACTTGAAAAATGTGTTCGTTATTCATGGATATTCATCAAAATATTTAATTCACCTGTATCAAAATCAAAAATCCATGATTTGTCTGGTTTAAATGAAAAGATCCAGGAGGGTTTGTTTGTCGCACTACTCTATTCTAGACTGCTTACCATTGCACTTTGGTCTGAACTGGGATAGTGTAGTGTATGCCAAAATCACCGCCTTAAGCTTCAGATGGATTTCATGCCAAGGCTTGGCCTGATTGGAAAGTATAAGGTGGACAAACAAATAACCCCTGGCATTAAGAAAAGAACATCAAAATTAATTAATCATCAAGTTTGCTTTCAAAGCTCCTTTCTAAACAAGACTTGTCTGTCTAGGGTAGAAATTGTTAGCTTTGCGCAGTCCTTGCCTTCACATGTCTAGCTGCTATGATTAAGTGGTGATGCTTTTATCTCAAAATGACAAAATCACATGCCATCATCCTAGAATGTTAAATTGAGCTGAGCACATGAACATTGGTATTACTGTTGGCATATTTTTGCATTATATGTCTTTGCAATTCTATTCATTTCGAAGCTTTGCATTTTTTGACTGCTCCTTGATGCTTGCATTGCCAAAGGGGGAGAGATTTGCTATGTTCTCTGCCGCAAGAAGGCATAATTTCGAAAAAGGGGAGAGATTTTTGACATAAAGGGGGAGAATAATTTGCTTAACTCAGGGGGAGTTCTTATCAAAGGGAAACTTGCCAAAGCGGCTTTTACTCTTTTACAAAGGGGGAGAAAAATTCTTTTATCAAGTGACATGCTTTCGCTCTTTTCTTAGTTTTTATGGTCACTTGTGTGCTGAAAATTTTTTAATTTTCTTGAACTTCGATGTGGTTGTCAATGCACTCATCAAGGGGGAGATTGAGAAACCAAGGGTTGGTTTCGGTGTTTTGTGATGAGTGATTGACAGGCTTTTTACCCTCTGTTCGAAGGGTACCTCCGGAAGGGCTTCGGAGGTGGTACCTCCGAAGTGTGTTCGGAGGTGGTTTCACCGAAGTGTGTTCGGTGTTTGCTTGCTGCAGCTGTTGCAGCGGAGTGTGCTCGTCGGAGGGGTCTGACAGTACGCGATGACTGGGTTCGTACCGAAGGCTTCGGTACTTTGGGTGGTACACCGGAGTGTGTACCGGAGGTTGCTAACCCGGAGAGGTCTCCGGAGTACTGGATACACTTGTCTGTTTGTCTGTGGTACGCAGGGACTTCGAAGGCGACGGACAAGGTTCGAGCCAGGTGAACCTGGGTCAGGCGGGAGGCTTGATGCCAGGGGAGCGGGGAGCTCCGTCACGGTGGCTGCGAAGGTGGTCCGGGTCGGTCCTCGGGTCAAGGCGTGCCAGGTGAAGGCAGAGAGTGCGGAGCGTGGCTCCGGATGAAGGTACTCCGATACAAAGTCCTCGGAGGTGAGGCACTTCGAAGGTACTCCGGAAGGAGTGACTTCGGAGTTGGTGGATCAAGTCCTCTGCGGAGGCAAGGGTTCGAAGTGTGCTCCGGAGGGAGACATTCGAAGGTGCCCGACGAAGGTCTCAGAAGTCGAGGCGCATCGAAGGCATGGTCCGGGTGAGGCTCGTCGAGGAGTGTGCTCGGGGTGAGACACTGCGACGAAGTGCTCATGGAATGCTTCATGCGGAGGCCTTGGACAAAGGAGGGACTTCGAAGGGTGGTACTCCGAAGGTGGGGATTCGGAGTGTGGAAGGCTTCGGAGCAAGGCTAGCTTCGGAGTGAGGATGACTTGAGGTGCTTCAGCCTGCATGGCTTCGGTACACGGACTGACGGAGTTCGAGCTGGGTGAAGCTGCGAAGCTGTGGTGGTCCACTCCGGAGGTGTTGGTGCGAAGGCCCAAGGACCTTGACGGCTTCGGCTCAAAACCGTCACTGTATCGGAAACTGACTTCGGTGAAGCGAAGGCCACCAGGCTCAAGGCTTCTCACCGAAGCTACCGCACCCTCGCGTGCGATGGGAGGCTGCAGAAAGTCAATGACTGCAAAGGCTGACACTGTCTGTTCTGTAAAAGGCTGACACTGTCCCCTCTGCAAAGCTGACAGAGAAGCCTCCAGAATAAAGGTGGACTACCTTTTGTACCCCTTAGTTCTGTAGAGACAAAATCAATGTAAACCCTAGGGGTAATGTAGTCACTTCCTTTGGGTGAACTGTGGGCTATAAATATGGGGGCTCGGTAGGTAACATTTAACACTTTGAGCATTTACTGTTGAGCTCCTGTAGCCACACTTCGATTGCAATACATCCAGAGAGTTCTTTTTCTGTGTTCCTTGTTCAAGCGGCGAAGCTCTGTTTTCTTGAGCTTTTGCTTGAGCTCGCGTTGCATACTTCGCTAGCTTAGTGCACCGAAGCCTGTTGAGGCGAAGGTTGTTTTTCGTGCGAGGTGTGTTTTGTCAGTGTGCTTTCGCTCTGTGTAACAGGAGGTGTGACCTCGCTGCTTACTAGCGAAGCCCTGGTTGTTGCCCGTTTTGCTTCCTGTGTCGAAGCCCTTATTTTAGTCCGGTTGTGTGCGTGTAGACCTTCATGTACGAAGCCCAGCACCAGTTGCTGCCGCCAAGTACTTGGTCGAAGTCCTCAGAGGGCTGTCCACTCTTGCGAAGGGTGAAGTGCGAAGTCTGCTCGAAGCACCCTGTGTGCGGAGCCTGCACTGACTTAGCAGAGTAGGTTTTCGAGGGTTGTAAGTGGAGCGAAGTCTTCTTGGCTTCGAACTTTTTGTTCCTCCGAAGCCTGTGTTCGAAGGTGTCGAAGTACCTCCGAACCAGACCTTCGAAGGTAGTGTTCGAAGCCTGTTCCGCAGGAGACAGAACTGAAACCGAAGGCTAGTTTTTAGCCCGAAATTTTAAAAGCTCCCATTCACCCCCCTGGTCGCTGTTTCCGGTCCAACAGCTAGTGTCCCTGATTGGCTGACTAGCGAATGGTGGATCGCCTGATCGACAATTTCTTGGAGATTGACCTAAGAGTTCTCTGTTGGCTGGCCACCCTCTGTAGTCAGCACTGGTGTTGGAAACGGGATCCTCTGAACGGGACCCAGTCAATTCATGTCATAGACTTACAGGCATAACTTCTGGAATTCCACTACGTGTTGCTGAACCTCTGACCTCTGCTCTTCGGTAAGAGTGTCCATGGTGATCGGGATGACATTTTCCTCATTGAGCTCACCCGTCATAGCGGAGTTGTTGGAGATGGTCCCACCAGGCGTGCCAAAAAGCGTGTTGGCATGCTTTTTCGTCACACGTTGACACAGGTGTGGCCTAGAAGATCTACTTAACTCTAGTGCAGGTCCTACGTTCTTAGAAAATAGGTTCAAGGCGTGCCAATCAGTTTGACCCTGTAACTAATAAGGGATCGGAAAAGATAAATGTTAGTAGCATAGCCGATCGGCTGGCAAGTCGATGACCGTGGCATAAACAATAAAATCATGAATCACCATATCGGTCAGCCATAAGGCCGATAGTCCAAGTTGACCCAATCAAGTGAGCGCACCATCGACTGATAGAAAAGATATATCATGCATATAGGTTGATGTGCACCCTTCGACGGTGAATATGATATGGAGATGAATTAAATATAACCTATCAGCTTGTACTCGGATAGAAATAAATAAAGCATACCAGATAACAGATCTATACCATGGAGATCATCAAAATAACTGGATTATACCTAACCAAGACAGTAGCTAGGGACAATGATCTGAACAATATATCAACGAATTGGGCAAACTTTATTTAGATGAACAATGTACAACATGAAAAAGATACAATAGCAAGAGATGACGGACCCAACCGATGAAGCCTCAAACTATCAGACCCAGATCACATCAATATAAGAGATCAAACCTAACTGATTCAACCTTAGACCTAGCCAAATACACTAAGAATAACCGGTGATCGTACTGTTTCACCGTTCTCCTCAAGAGATCAAACTGAACCGATGTAGCCATGAGGATACTAACCTACTTGGTATAGACGTCGGGGTGGTGAGACTCACCTCTTCGCCAGAGATCGAAATGATGCAGCTCAGCTCTGAGCGCCCGAGTCTCGCCTGATAACCTTGGGGCTGAAGGGTGGCGATGCGCCGATTGGTTGGTTGAACGAGAGTTGTCTAATCTAACCTAAGGGGCACATATTTATAGTTCGGAGACTTTTCGTCCAAGAAACTTATCTAGCCGATTATGGATAAACATGTAACCATCTTCTGTTATTATCTCCATCGGCTCCCTTATCCGATCATGTAGTTTTTGTGGACAAATTCCTCTGACTTTCCTTGACCGGATCCTCTTTGACCTTTTATTGACCATGCGGTATCCTTGGTGGTCTCTGGGCTTTACCAAATCTTGGCGTCAACACTAAGCCTCATATCCCTCATCACACCTAAAGAAGTACTACATATAGATATAGATGCAACGTAAAAGTTTAGTTCTAGTGCAAATAGTATTGATAAGTATAGTGTGAACAGAAGCTTGGACCTCACTTGGTCATCTATGTGGGAAAATTTCCTCCCTTCCCGGTCACGTGCATCCGACGCACTTTCGTAGTGCTTCCATGTATATGTCGGCTCAATCCTCCCAGCAATAGAAACCAAGCCGGGGAACTTCTCTTTGAGCAAGGACATCATTCTCCTATTGTGAGTGGTTGCTCTCTCCAATGTCTCGAAAAATTGTTATTATATGTCGAAATACTAAACATATGAAAGGAAGAAATCACGGATTAGATAGAGCAACTCAGAGTCTATTTGGTTCATATTTTTGAACCAGCTTCCTAGCTCATAAGCTGAAATCATAACCAAACAGCTCTTTTGATCACCCAACTTTTCCAGAATTTGCAGATTCTCGTAGTACAAATTTGAAAGCTGATATAACCTATATTTCACATCTTCTCAGTTCAACTTTGAATGAATATTACCTACTTTCCTATTAAAACATATCACTTCATGTAAAATTTGAAAAAGTGAAATTTTAGTAAAATATATCATTTTAGCGTAATTTAAAATATATAATTTTAATAAAAACATTACTGTTGGGGGAAAATACTTCATCCTTAGGACTTTAGCAATCAACAGTCAAAGATGGCTTACTAGCATCAATGCTTGAGTTCATTTCCGAGGTGACGAAGTTTCTATGTCGGAGGATGCTTCGGCTCGAGGACTCGAAGGTACCCTCCGCGGGCTATGAAGCTTCGGTGGAAACCAGCAAGACTGATAAGATGTTTGCCTTATCTTCCTTCTACGGGTAGATTTTACTATTTTAACCCTATTCGGGGTACCGAATAATTTCCACTATGTCGGTTGTAATTGAGGGGTAAATAGGTCTTTTCCTTAGACTTTTTGCCTATAAATACCGTCCTTCTTACCCTGTAATAGGCATCGAATACTCATCTATTCAATACATAATTTCGGACTACTTAAGCTATTATCCAACTCGGAGGCTTGAGATAGTTCTCATCACGAACTTACTGTTTGTTAGTTCTTAATCTTAGAGAACCTGTTAGCGTAATCTTTTACGCCAACAGTTGGCGCCGTCCGTAGGGATCCTAGTTCTAAAAGCTAGTTCTCTACTGCTGACTGTCCTTCAAAGAGCACTTGCGGAGGAAGCTTCGGAGTCTCAGGATTCCGCGCACCCTTCGGTAAGGGGCTTCTTAGTGCAGTTCGAAGGCCTTTCCTCACCTTCTTAAACCAATCGAAGTCCTCGGTCTTCAGACCTCATCTTCATTAGCTATGCCTCCCAAGCAGAGCCTAGCCTTGGATCCTCCCCGAAGGTCCCCTCGGACCAACGGAGCAGGACCTTCAGTTATCCCGATAACCCCCGAAGGGGCTGCCGGACGTCGAGCACCCAGAGGCCCTCGAGCTGCTCCCACGGTGCTCCAAACCGACTATGCTAGTTCTCAAGACCCGGAGCCCCCCTCCGAAGGAGACGAAGACCTTCCTGAGGATGAGGCTACTCAAGTAGCATGACTTCAGGAGGAAGTGGCAAGGTGCAGGCAAGATGCCGCCGATCGACTCCGCTCTCAAGCTTCCACCCAGGCTCCAGAAGGGACTCAAGACGGTGGTGCTAGCAACCTTCCCGAAGCTGCCCAAGTCCCGGAGGAGGCCGAGAATGCATCCTTCGATGACGAGTCTCCGCTGCATTCGAACCTGCAGAAGGTGCCCTTCGATCCTAGGTTCAAAGCCTCGAAGTTGCACAAGTATTCCGGTGGGTCTGACCCCGGAGAATTCGCTCGCTCGTATGCTCTGGTGATAGAAGCTAGCGGAGGGGTGCGTAACACTATGGCGAAGTGTTTCCCCCTGGCTCTCGAAGGTGTAGCTCTCCGATGGTTCTGGTCACTAAAACCAGGATCGATCAAGTCCTGGGAGCAGTTGAAGAGGAAGTTTGTAAGCAACTTCCAAGGTACATTTGTGGCCCCAATGTCGATGGGGAGTTTATTTCAGGTGAAGCAGCAAGCAGGGGAGACGCTTCGGGAATATTTCACGCGCTTCGTCCACACCAAATCGTAGATCAAGGGCTTGTCTACCTCTTCGGTAGTCGATGCCACACGTGAAGGGGTGTTGAACCCAAATCAACTCAGCAAGCTTCATCGAAAACCGGTGTCATCCATGGCACAGCTGATGGCATACTTCGCACAGTATGCCAAGGCGGAGGAAGGCTGCCTCCGAAGAACTGCAGCACCCGCACCAGCCCTTCGACAAGTGAAGACGGAGCCCGAAGTCCTAACCTCTCCACAAACCCCTCAGGACAATTGTTTCAATGATCATAGGCAGGGAAAGAAGCACTTCCGCTCGGAGGTGTTGAATATTGTACGCTCTGCACCGAAGACACCTGCCAAATTTCAGCAGGTGCAAGGCTTCAAGATTGGAGCTCCGAAGCCCCAAGAAAGAATAGCCGGCAGGCGCCAGAGCTTTTTCTGCAGTGTGCATGGTGAGAATAGAAGCCATGACACGAAGGATTGTAAGATGGTATTAACCCTTCGGGGTGAATACCTGGGACAAAGTACAGGGCGAGGTACTTCGGATCGAGCCCTCCAGCGACACGTTCGAAGCCCGTGCAAACCGTGGCCCGAGCCGGCATCCCCGAAGCACCCATGCAGCTACCGGTGGCCAATATTATGCCACCACCGAAGCAGGAAGATCCCCAAGATCGCGGCAAGCGAGTGGTCTTGCCCATCTCTGGAGGGGGGACCCTCAGAAACATGTCAAAAAGGCAGCGACGAGAATATGTCCGCGAAGTAGGGCACATATGGACCTCGAATTCTGTGGAAGGAATGCCCGAGTGGTCCCATGAACCTATTTCATTTACTGCCAATGATGTCGCGGGGGTGAAGTTCCCCCATGTTGACCCCCTAGTCATTTCAGCGGATATAGCTGGGGTTGAAGTTCGAAGGATCCTAGTGGAAGGTGGGAGCTCCGCAGATATACTTTTTGTCCAGGCCTTCGATCAGATGTGCATTCCTCGGAGGCATTTACTTCTGGCGGCCCGCCCACTCCAAGGTTTCGCAGGTCCGCCTCTCGATGCCCTCGGCCAGATAGGTCTTGAGGTTGCCTTCGGAGAGGGGCCCTTAGCCAGGGTGGAAGAGGTGATCTTCGACGTCGTCGACGCCCCATATGCCTATAATGCGATTTTCGGACGGGGGATGTTGAACCAGTTCGGGGCTATAGCACATCACAACTACTTATGTCTCAAGATGCCCATGCAAGGTGGAGTTCTCACTATCTCAAGAGACCAAGCTATAGCCCGAAGAACAGAGGATGGGCACGGTCAGCCATTGGACCCTCGGCAAGCGCACAGTGTGTCGGAGCACACGGAGGAGGTTCTAGAGTCTTCAAACTCCTCGAAGGGCCTTTCCCTCAAGCAAAGCCTGGAAGGTGATGTCGTCACGAAGATAATTCTGAAGGATGGCAAACAATACCCAATACAGTTTGGCAAGGGGCTATCTCCAAAGATAGATGCTTCGTTGGAAGAAGTAGTCAAGCAAAATTTGGACATCTTTGCTTGGACTGACGAAGACATCACCGGGGTTGACCAGAGTATCATTGAGCATAGCCTGCTTGTCAACCCAAAGGCTAGGCCAGTACGCCAGGGGCTCCGTAAGCTATCTGTAGTGAGGGCAGACCTCGCCAAGGTAGAAGAGGAAAAATTGCAAATGGCTGGCATCATCAGGGAAGTAGCCCACACGGAGTGGCTAGCTAACCCTGTTTTTGTCAGGAAAAAGGGCTCTGGAAAATGGCGCATGTGCATCGATTTTACATCATTAAATAAAGCATGCCCGTGAGACCCCTACCCTATGCCCCGAATAGACCAGCTGGTGGATTGTACAACTAGCTCTGAATTACTGAGCTTCTTGGATGCTTACTCCGGTTATCATCAAGTCTGGCTAAAGCGCGAAGATGAAGCCAAGACAAGTTTCATAACCTCATCCAGAGTATTTTTATATGTAATAATGCCTTTTGGCTTGCGGAATGCCGGAGCCACATTCTCACGTTTGATAGCTAAGGCTCTAGGTCATCAAATAGGCCGAAATGTCGAAGCCTATATGGATGATATTGTAATAAAGAGTGCTGCAAAGCTGAGCTTAAAGGAAAGCTGGTGCAAAACCCAGTTTACTTCGTCTCAGAAGCTTTGTCCGGAGCAAAGACAAGATACTCCGAGCTTGAAAAATTTCTTATGCTTTAGTAATGGCCTCGCGGAAGCTAAGGCATTACTTTCTAGCACATAACCTAATCGTTCCTACCTCGTATTCCCTTGGTGATATGCTTCGGAGCAAAGATTCTACGGATAGGATCGGAAAATGGGCTGTCGAGCTAGCCCCCTTTGGAATTTCCTTCATGGCGAGAACAACTATCAAATCTTAGATCATAGCTGACTTCGTAACAGAGTGGACTCCATCTCCAGTTTGGGCCCCGGAAGAACCCTCCGAAGGTCTATGGACAATTTTTTTCTGACGGAGCCTATCAGGCATCTGGTGCCGGAGCTGGAGCTGTAATAATATCGCTGTCAAGGCAAAAGGCCATGTACTCTGCGAGGCTCAACTTTAAGACCACCAATAATATCGCAGAGTATGAAGGAATCCTGCTAGGCCTCCGAAAGGCAAAGGCACTTGGAGCAGCAAGGATTATAACTAAAACAGATTCCCATGTCGTCGCGGGGCATGTTGACAAAAGCTTTCAAGCAAGGAATCCACATCTGGCAAAGTATCTAGAAGAAATCCGCAAGACAGAAGCAATATTCAAAGGATTTTCTGTTTGAAGTATCCCTCGAGCAGATAATCAACTTGTAGACATTCTAGCGAAGGCTGCAGTCGGAGCATTGGACCTCCCAGAGGGTGCTTTCTATGAAGAACTAGCCAAGCCTATAGTAAATCAATTACCCTCTGCAGAAGTCCTTTGTATCCCAGCTATAGATTGGTGGGCTCCGATAATGGATGTCTTGCAAGGCAGCGTAGTCTTGTTAGAGGGTTCGGATTTCTGAAGATTGCAAGCGAGGGCTCAAAATTATAAGCTTGTCAATGGGATATTATACAAAGTCAAAGTTTGTTCTTCCCTACTCTGGTGCATCTCATGACCTGAAGGCCAAGATATACTTTGGGACATTCATGAAGGTTTATGTGGAAGCCACCTAGCCCCCCATGCTTTAGCAGGAAAGACACTTCGGCAGGGGCTCTACTAGCCAACAATTGTAAGAGAAGCAGAGGAATTGGTTCTGAGAAACCAAGGGTTGGTTTCGGAGTCTATGATGAGTGATTGTCAGATTTTATCCTCTGATTCGAAGGGGTCCCTCCGAAGGGGTTCGGAGGTTGTTTCACTGAAGGGTTCGGTGGGTCTGGTTGCTGCAGCTGTTGCAGCGGAGTGTGCCTGTCGGAGGGGTCCGATAGTACACGATGACTGAGTTGTACCGAAGGGCTCGGTACTTTGGGCGGTACACCGGAGTGTGTATCGGAGGTTGTTTACCCGGAGAGGTCTCCGGGGTACTTGATACACTTGTCTGTTTGTCTGTGGTGCGCAGGTGACTTCGGAGGCGACGGATGGTTCGTAGCAAGTGAACCTGGGTCAAGCGCGAGGCTTGATGCCAGGGGAGCAGGGAGCTCCATCACGAAGGCTATGAAGGGGTCGAGGTCGGACCTCGGGTCGAGGTGCGCAAGGAGAAGGCAGTAAGTGCAGAGTGTGACTCCAGGTGAAGGTACCCCGTGACGAAGTCCTCGGAGGCGAGGCACTTCGAAGGGTACTCCGAATGGAGTGACTTCGAAGTATGGTGGACTAAGTCCTCAGCAATGAGGCAAGGTGTTCGAAGTGTGCTCCAGAGGGAGACACTCGAAGGTATACCCGACGAAGGTCTCGGAAGTCGAGGTGCATCGAAGGCATGGTCCGGGTGAGGATCATCGAGGAGTGTGCTCGGGGAGAGACACTGCGATGAAGTGCTCATGGAATGCTTCATGCGGAGGCCTTGGATGAAGGAGGGACTTCGAAGGGTGGTACTCCGAAGGTGGGGCTTCGGAGTGAAGCTGACTTTGGAGTGAAGCTGACCTCAGAGTGAAGCAGGCTTCGGAGTGAAGCTAGCTTCGGAATGAAACTGACTTCGGAGTAAGGCTGACTTCGGAGTGAGGCTGGCTCCGGAGTGTGGCAGGCTCCGGAGTGAGGCTAGCTCCGGAGTGAGGCTGACTTGAGGTACTTCGGCCATGCATGGCTTCGGTACACAGACTGACGGAGTTCGAGCTAGGAGAAGCTGCGAAGCCATGGTGGTCCACTCCAAAGGTGTTGGTGCGAAGGCCCAAGGGCTTTGACGGCTTCGGCTCAAAACCGTTACTGTATCGAAGGCTGACTTCGGTGAAGCGAAGGCCGTCAGGCTCAAGGCTTCTCACCGAAGCTACCGCACCCCTCGCGTGCGAAGGGGGGCTTCAGAAGGGTCCAAAACTACAAAGGCTGACAGCGTCTGCTCTGCAAAAGCTGCTGATGTCCCCTCTGCGAAGCTGACAAAAGAAGCCTCCAAATAAAGTAGAGTACCAGTTGTACCCCCCTGTTCTGATGAGACAAAACCGGTGTAAACCCTAGGGGTAAAGTAGTCTATTCACAGGGCTGTATAGTGCCTATAAATATGGGAGGCTGGCTAGGTCACATCAACACTTTGAGCAGCCATTGTAGAACTCCTGTGCTAGCCGCCACACTCTTGTATTCATCATGTGAGTTCATTTTGTGTTCCCTGTTCAAGCAATGAAGCATTGATTCTGTTTTCTTTTACTGCTTGAACTTGTATGCATACTTCTCTCATGCTTTGATTTCTCTGTGCACCATCGTCTTGTGAGTTTTCTGGAGAGGTGTGTGAGAAGTCTGTCTGGGTGAAGTGTGTTTTTCAATGTCTGTTCGCTCTGTGTAAACTGGAGGCTAGACCTCTCTGATTACTAGCAAAGCGCTGTCTCTGTGCTCGATTGAAGCCCGTTTTCTTCCCGTGTCGAAGTTCTCATCGAAGTCTGTTTAGTGTGCATTTAGACCTTCAAAGTACGAAGTCTAGCTCCAGTTGCTGTCGCTGAGTATTTGATCGAAGTTCGCAGGGGAAGTCCGCTCTTGCGAAGGGTGTAGTGCGAAGTCTGGTCGAAGGCACCTAGTTTGCGGAGCCTGCATTGCCTTAGCAGAGCTGTTCGAAATCCTCAGAGGGAAGTCCACTCTTGCGAAGGGTGAAGTGTGAAGCCTGCTCGAAGGCACCTTGTGTGCGGAGCCTGCACTGACTTGGAAGAGCTGAATTTTAGAGGTTGTGGGTGGAGCGAAGTCTTCTTGGCTTCGAACTTTTGCTCCTTACGAAGCCTGTGTTCGGAGCTGTAAAATACCTCCGAACCAGAACTTTGAAGGGTGTGTTCGAAGCCTGTTCCGCAGAAGATGGAATTAAAACAGAAGACTATTTTTAGTCTGAAATTTTAAAAGCTCCCATTCACCCCCCTATGGTCGTCGTTTTCGGTCCAACAGGGTCGAACCTATCAAGGATGCCAGTGGATGGGTAGACGGAGCCACCGTCCACCAGTACCACTTCAAGTTATTGCCCCGGTGTGGTCAATGGCACAATGGGGAATGGATATCATTGGCCCTTTTCCAATGGGAAAAGGCAGCTTGAAGTTTGCAGTGGTATCAATTCAGTATTTTTCTAAATGAGTCGAAGCTGAACCCCTAACTGCTATCACTTCAAGAAATGTGCAAAACTTCTTCTGGCAAAATATCATATGCAGGTTCGGAGTGCCAAGGGAGCTAACTGTGGATAATGGAACCAAGTTCGAAGCCGAAACCTTTAAAGAATTTTGTGAAGAACTGGGCATCAAGTTATGCTTCGCAGCAGTTCACCATCCACAATCCAACAGAGTCATAGAGCGAGCCAATGGGAATATTCTCCCCGGTCTGAATTGAAGGATTGTCGGGTTGGCCAAAGGGCTATGGACCGAAGAACTCCCTAAGATTCTATGGTCCATTCAGACCACTCAAGCCAGGTCCACAGGCTTCAACCCATTCAGGCTGCTATTCGGAGATGAGGCCATGACTCCTATGGAGCTCAAGGGTGGATCCCTTCGCGTAGTAGAACCTGGAGACGAAAATGAGAGACACACTTCGCTGGACTTGTCAGAAGAAACAAGGCTTCGAGATGTCACCAATCTGACGAAGTACCAAGACCAAACAAAAACTTGGTATGACCCGAAGATAAAGCTGAGCGAGCTTAAGCCAGGTCATTTAGTATTACGAAGTGTAATAGCTCCGGGGAAGCTAGGAAATAAATGGGAAGGATCATATATTATCCTACGCTCAGGGCGCCCCGGCTCATTTATAATTGGCCAATTTAGAAGGGGAAGAGTTGAAGCACGCATGGTATGCGGAGCACCTTAAACGTTATTATGCTTAGGGGCTCCTTGTAATCAATTGTAAAAGTACCTTTCTAAATAAAGATGGGGGTTCGAATTTTGTTTGCTCTTCGAATATCCCTTACTCCTGGTGGACGCATCAGGAGAACAGAGATGCTTGCGGAGTCAAGCATCTTTCAACGAACCCAGAACAACAGCCTTCGAAGCAGTGGTTCAAGGATTCCGTTGGCAGCCTACGGATTCTAGGCTCCAGCTTGTTAGGATCCGTAGAAGAGTCTAAGGACTTTAAAAGAACAGATTTCCGGCCTCCGGGTTCGAAGCATCTGTAAAAGAGCCGAAGGTGGCCAGCCTACGGATTCCAGGCTCTGGCTTGTTAGGATCCGTAGAAGAGTCTAGGGACTTTAAAAAAATAGATTTATGGCCTCCAGGTTCGAAGCATCTATAAAAGAGCCGAAGGTGGCCAACCTACGAATTCCAGGCTCTGGCTTGTTAGGATCCGTAGAAGAGTCTAAGGACTTTAAAAGAACAGATTTTCGGCCTCCGGGTTCGAAGCATCTGTAAAAGAGCCGAAGGTGGCCAGCCTACAGATTCCAGGCTCCGGCTTGTTAGGATTCATAGAAGAGTCTAAGGACTTTAAAAGAACAGATTTCTGGCCTTCAAGTTCGAAGCATCTGTAAAAGAGTCAAAGGTGACCAAGCAATAAGGTTTCAAGGCTCCGGCCAATGAAGCACTTTTAAAGTCCTAAGCGACTGCTATAGGAGTTTATAAGTACAACTTAGCTCCTAAACTTATAAACATCATAATACGAATGCATTAGATTGTTATACAAATCATTGTGTCCGACGGACCCTATCGCAACGCGTACGGTCCCCCACCCACAAAGAGGGGCAGGGGAGTAAGGAACAACAAGATGCTTTCGAAGCAATTCATATTAATTGGATAATCATACTTTTACATCAAGATAAATTTTGGTCTAAGCCTAGATAAAAACGGAGACCCATCCGACCTCTAGAGCTACTTCTAAGGCCACTTCGACCTTCGGAGCTTGAAGTCGTCGGGACTGTCTTCTTAGTCCGAGTGCGTCTCTTCTTCGAAGCTCTAAGTTTTTCTGCTCCTCTTGAAGTTAAGCCCAAGTCAGAAGCCTTTCGAAGCTAGCCTCTACAGGATCTTCGGCTTGGTACTCCGAGTCAGACTAGTCTACGTACTCGAAGGATGAAGATGCTTTTTCCTTTTTCTCTTCTTTAATATAAGCTAGGACTTCGCGGTGGACTCTGGGTGCATCTCCCCTTGATCTCCGTGAGGAACAGAGAAGCGCGAGCGTCGATAAGGCCTTAAGCTTTCGAGGACTGACCACTGCCGACGGAGCCCTTCGTTAAGTTCCAATACTTCGAAGTCAAGCTCCGAAGGACATGGCAAAACCTAAAAGAATAAACATCCAAACAAGTTCCTCGTTTATAAACTTTTCATTCATTAATGCAATGGGCTTTACAAGATTTCTTGTACATGCTTAAGCGCCCTATAATACTAGACCTGTGGGTCGGTTGGCGGAGAAGGAGGTGTCGGAGCTGGTGAAGCTAGAAGCGGAGGCCTTGTTTGCGCTTGCTTTTGCCGACGGGCCTCGTCGATCCAAGTTTTGGCTGCAGCCTTGTGGTCTGTTTTCCAGATTGATCGGAAAGCTTCCCAGGCAGAAGCTACATCCTGCGAAGGACGCAACAAGTCCTCGTCGGCAAAGCCTGCTGGCGTTGAACTACCAACCGGAGCGACTGAAATCCCAAGAGCTTTGAGATGACGGAGGACTCCAATTCTAGCAACCTGTCCGGATATCTCTCTGTACCAGACGCCGGAGCCCATCATCAGCCTCGTCGCCACTTGAATCATCTTCAGCTTCTGGTCGAGGGGTTCGCTCGCCGTAGTAGAAGACAAAGGGCACATGATGCTGAAGTAATCCAAGGTACCCTGAAGGGTCCAAGGTACGCTCCGCTATTTTAGCGTTCTTCGTCTCTGCCACCTCCAGCCCTGTAGCAGCAGCCGATACTTCAGCCATTTTGGACAGCAAGGTGCTCTTCTGAGCCATCGCCTATTTGAGCGAGTCTTGGAGTTCTACAAGTTGCGCACTCGAAGTATCTGCCGCTTGCCGGAGCTTATCCACCTCTGCTCAGAGCACCACACATTCGGCTTCTGCTTCTTGGGCCGAAGTTTGGAGTGTACTGCTGCTCTGCCGCTCGATCCGGAGGGCTTCGTCGGTGGCGGCCCTATCCCTCCATTCTTCAAGGAGCTCCTCCTCCAGCCGAAGTGTTTTATCTTCGGAGCTTTTGAGTGCGGACTGGAGGGTAGTAACCTTCCTCTTGAGCCGATTGGTTTCGACTTCGTTGGAAGTCGCTGTTGCTCTAGCAAGGACAAATTGCTGCAAAAAGAGCAAGTAAGTACTAAGTAGTTCCATTTATTAATTAAATGCACTTGTGGTACGTTGTATACCTGAAGAGCAGCCCTTTCGAGGGCTAAATTGAGCTCCGGGGCTCTAGCCTCGCTCAAGACGGAGACCAAGTCAGAGTTTACGACTTCTTGGCCCTTCTCTGGCAAGGGCTCCAGAAGCGCCCGAAGGCCCGTTCGTTGCTCCAAGAAGGGAGCCAGCAAAGGGATCCAGGACAAAGCCTGGCGATCATCTACGGTCGCCTCCCCCTCCGAGTTACTCGCCGAAGGGTCATTGGAGGAAGGCGTCGTCATCGAGGTAGGAGGGAGTCCAATGCTCGTCATGCTTTTTCCCCTCCCTAGTACGAAGGCCGGAGGAGCAACTCCGGCCGAGGTAGATCCTCCCTCGACCGATGTACCCTCGGCTGGAACCGCTTCGCTTGAGACGGCTCTAGTTGTCGGAGCTGCTGTGTCCATCGGAGCTTCAACTCCGAGGGAAGCTGGAGCTCCATCTGTGGCCAGAGTTGTGCAACTCCTCGACGCACCTACAACATTAAGGTACTTGATGAATATTTGTGGGTAATAATTATTACAGGAATGATAAAGGCAAAGGCTTCGAAGTGTACCTTCGTTGGTTCCTTGAGGTAAAATGGTCGAGTCCTCCAAGATTTCGTACATCTGGAGGTATTCATTGAGGTCGTCCCCCGAAGTCCTCTCCGGTGTAGCTGTTGCAGGCAACTCGACCTCCGTCACTATCACCCCAGCAACGGGTGAGTTGGGGATAACCGTTTCCAACTCTGAACTCACAATGATGGGCGCAGGAGAGTGCGTCGTGTCTGCCTCCGCAGTCTCTCGAGCAAGACCTTCGGCTGTGTCCCCTGCTTCATCTTCGCGGTCATCGAGAAGATAATTTTCTAGGGATTTTCCCATTTGAACATCGGAGCCCTTGTTTTCGGAGCCCTTGTTCCCGGAGTCCTCCGAAGATGAGCTCCGAATTCCCAAGGATGAAGCATAGGACACCGGAGTTAGCTGAGGAGGAGGTTTGGCTACTTTCTTCCCCTTCTTGATTGGGGTCTTGCTGGCTTTCTTCGAGGGCTCGGTGGCGGCTTTCCTTTTCTGAGGGGCCGCTCCGGCCGGGTTGAATTCTGGTAGAGGTGGAGGCACCATTCCGAGGGTTCTCCACACTATGTTGAAGCGTTCCCAGCTTCCCACCAACTCTATTCTCTTCTACCACTCAGCCACCGTAGGGGATCCAAGCACCCGTTCGGTGGCTCTCGCTATCTGCTCCGGAGCTAGCGCCAAAGGGGCCACTGAAAAAAGGTAGCACATTATAAGTATGTTATTTCTTTTCTAACATATTGTTGTAGGAACGCTATCTGCTCTCACCTAGACTTCGAAGCTCACCCTCCGAAGCATTTTGGAACGCTATCGGCTAGTCGGCTCCGAGAGGTTGAATCCGAAGGGCGATGAACTCTTCGGCCAGGTCCCGCATGCTCATGCGGCTGGCTATCGAAGTAAGTAACCCCAGTCGTGTTGAGAGTAGGCTGGGGTTTGGAGTGACTTCTTCCTCCTTCCAGAACCAGATTTCTTGAAGAGGCCACGTGAAGCAGGAGTCTTCTCCGACCTCGGCGTAGAACCACCGGAGGATCTAGTTGGTGTACCACCTGTCGTTGATGGACTTCGCCAGAAAGTGTTGAGCGTGCTCCTTCCATAGCTGGAAGTTAACGCTTCCGAAGGCTGTTATCACCTTGGTGTCTCCGGGGCCATCTTGTGGCTTCGGTTGGCAGATAGCTTCGTGGGTGGCAGCGAAAACCACCGATCGCCCTTCGCATCCTTTAGCCCAAAGCGCCCACTCAAAGATAGCCAACCTTGCGAAGGCATTGGGGGACAGTTGAGGCAAGGTAATGTGAAACATTTCCAATACCTCTGATAAAAAGCTGATGGCAGGGAGCCCAAGACCAGCTTCGAAGAATGCTTTGAAGACTACTACTTCACCGCTTCGTGGCCTTGGGGTCGACTCTGTTCCGGGGACCCAAGTCCTCATTCCGAGGCCTAGCTTCCCGGCCAATGCCTCCTCGATGGATTCCACGGTGCTTGTAGACTGGCTGATGAGGAAGCTTTGAGGGATCTTCTTCTTGGACGGAGGGCGAAGCTCTCGAGGATTCTTGGGCCAAAAGTCTCCTGGAGCCCCCGCCATGGCCGCTTCCGCCGAAGCCGCCCAAGCTTGCCTCTGCGCTAAAGTACTTGCTGCCATGGGCACGGTGTTGCTGGTCCTCGCCATGGCTCGATCGCTCAGGAAGTTGGGAGATCTGGAGATTGAAGAAAGTAAATTTCGGAAGTCAAGCAAGGTAAAAGCTTTCGGCGGATTCCGATCCCCCTTTTATAGCCTTCCGTTAGTTGTTGCACTTCGGTTGCATTCACATGGCAGGTTCGACTTCCTTCACTGGCGGGTGGGACCAGGAAGTAAAAAGATGTGAACTCACGGTAAAATTCTGACCGTTACCTTTTCGGGAGCATAACGGCTACTTGAAGGGTAACGGCTCAAAAGTAACAGCTCTTCACGACGTTTTACCTCCGCAACGGTTCCTTTTCCTGCGAGGTGTTCACACAACAGTCCCAGTTCGAAGCTCTCATTGGGGATGCCTCGATGTCAAATACCCTTCGGATAGCTGTAATACCTTAGAGTTTCTCTAAGTCCCTGAATATGAAAATGTTCCTTGGGTATACTGCTTTCCCACCATGCAGATTAAATCGGAGAAGCGTATTCGAGGGGATACTATTGGGGTAAAATACTTCATCCTCAGGACTTTAGAAATCAACAGTCAAATATGGCTTACTAGCATCAATGCTTGAGTTCATTTCCGGAGGTGACGAAGTTTCTATGCCGGAGGATGCTTCGGCTCGAGGACTCGAAGGTACCCTCCGCAGGCTACGAAGCTTCGGTGGAAAACAACAAGACTGATAAGATGTTTGCCTTATCTTCCTTATATGGGTAGATTTTACTATTTTAACCCTATTCGGAGAACCGAATAGTTTCCACTATGTCGGCTGTAATTGAGGGGTAAATAGGTCTTTTCCTTAGACTTTTTGCCTATAAATACCCTCCTTCTTACCCTGTAATAGGCATCGAATACTAAGCTATTCAATACACAATTTTGGACTACTTAAGCTATTATCCAATTCGGAGGCTTGAGATAGTTCTCATCACGAACTTACTGTTCATTAGTTCTTAACCTTAGAGAACTTGTTAGCGTAATCTTTTACGCCAACAATTACAAAATTTCATGATTAGAATGATTTACATGTAAAATTACACATTAATAAAGTAACTAAACATCATGAATTACTAAAATATAAATTCGCAACTTTTCTATAGCTCACTAATCACAGCAGCTTTTCTACAGCTCAACTCACAGTAGCTTTTTAAGAATCTACAGCTCAACCAAACACACCCTTACCTATTTCATCGATCACTTCGGGAGGTACCATAGAGCCACACTGTTATATTAATATTTAAAAAATTAAATAAATACAATATTAAGATATATTATATGCTTGATTCATTTAAATTAATTTAATATTATAATTGTTGCTGCATTTTTTATACTATTAATCAAAGTTTGAGAAGTTTGACTATGCAAAATCAAGCAGCACATAACAACTTATAATGGAGTATATATATATCGTACGTGGAAACTATGCAGTAGCCTTATGGTCAATTAAGACCTTTATTTTAGGGGTTAATTTTTTCTGTGCCATTACAATTTTCACGGTTTGCCAATATGCCATCGGTGTGTCACTGACAGATGGGGGCCGCCACAGTCACTGACAGTGGCATATTGGTAATTTCTGAAAATTTTAATGGCATGTAAGTAATTTTTCCTTATTTTAGCTAGAAACAATAGCTCAAGCAAGCTCATTATCAAAGAGCTATAAAAATTATTAGTGATAGGTGTACACTTTCACTAATAGTCAACCATTAGTGATAGACGTACATCTATATCCATTATTAAATATAAACCATTATTAATGGGTATATATACTCACACGTCACTAACAGTTGGTGTTGACATGAAAATGTGTCCCCGCACTTGGGTCAGTTCGACGATCCAAAATTCGGCCTTAGAGTTTCTCTAAGATTAATCTGGTAAAATTCGGCCTAATCACGCGTAGGGATAAAATTAGCCAGAATCAAACTCAAACTCTATCTCTAAAAATCAACTCGAAATGGACCTTCAGCAGGGCCCACCGAAGCCTGATCCTCGAGCCGAAGCTTCGGTGAGGTAGGCCTCCAAAGGCATTCGGACCGAAGGTAACAGGCCTGGTGGAAGACCTCCGAAGCCCAGAGCTCAATGGGCCTTCGGCTCTATAGGGCTTCGGCCCAATCCAGGACATGTGTATTTTTGGCCCAAATTAACAAAATTGATATTTTGATAATCTTGACCATTTAATGCCATTTTTGATATCAACACATGCCCCCTGCCTTTTAGTGAACTAAGTGAACTAAAAGCATAAGGGATAAGGACGATACCTCCCATATCGGCCTTTCGACACTTTCAAGCAGTTTGCCACACACTCGGGAAATAATTTTTCAAGTACCTACCATTCAAAGCTCTTCAAAACCGCTCTCCTTGTAGAGATTCTAGCACATATGCATTACTTGGAGCGATTTCTGCTATTTTGAAAGGGCCTTCCCAACTAGGTGACCATTTACCAAATTTGGGGCTCTTAGTGCCTAAGGGCAAAATCGTCTTCCAAACCAAGTCACCAACTTGAAACGATTTTAGTTTAACTTTCTTATTGTAGGCTCTAGCCACTCTCCTCTTATCTTTATCTATAGCTTCTAAATCCCTTAGCCTCTTATCAGTCACTTCTTCTAAATTGTCCTTCAAAAGAGTTTCATATCCATTGACCAATAAGCCATTTTGTTTTAGAACTCTTAAAGAGCCAAGATCCACTTCTATAGGTAGAACGGCCTCTTGCCCATATACTAGCTCATATGGACTAACTTTGGTAGCACCGTGCTTCGCAACTCTACAAGCCCATAACGCCTCGGAAAGCACTTCATGCCACCTCTTAGGGAACTCTTCTATTTTCCTCTTAATGAGCTTAATCACGGTTTTATTACTAGACTCAGCCTGACCATTGGCCTGAGCATAATATGGTGAAGAGTTTACCAACTTAATACCATAAAATTTGGCAAATTCTCTCACTTCTTTAGAAACAAATGAAGTACCTTGATTTGTAGTGAGAGTTGTGGGAATACCGAATCTATGTATAATGTGCTTCAAGATAAAATCAATTACTTCATTGTGAGTCATATTCTTGAGAGGCACGGCTTCGGTCCATTTGGTGAAGTAGTCGGTTGCCATCAACACGACCGATGCCCTTTTGAAGGAGGATAAATTTGGCCGATGAGGTCTAAACACCAACCCCGGAACGGCCATGGCTTGATAATAGGGTTAAGTGATGAAGCAGGAGCTAGCTGAATATCACCAAACTACTAACATGCTTCACACCCTCTATAATATCTAAAACAATCCTCAATCATAGTCGGCCAATAGAAACCTGCTCTTTTGAGCATCGAACTCATATTCTAGGCCGACTTATGAGTTCCACAAAGCCCTTCATGGACTTCTCCCATAGCTACTTTGTATTTTTCATTGTCTAGACACTTTAAAAGTACTCCATCAATAGTTCGACGATACAGTACATCATCTAACAACACAAATTTAAAAGCTTGTCGCCGAACTTTCCGATCAACCCTTTGACTGGAATTTCTCAAATACTAGACGATTGGAATTCTCCAATCATCCTTACGGACATCCGGAGGGTTTGCTAACTCCATTCCTAGAGTGATGTATAAATTTCTAACTTTGGAGTGCCCCGGGCCTTTCCCATTTCTACCAAAGGCTGAGTGGATCAGCCGTGCGGAGCTGATCAGACCGAAGCTTCCCGCCGAAGGGATACGGTTCCCTAAGACCTCTGCTGTTCAGCGGGCTTCAGCGCAGGGGGTCTGGCATGCAAGGCCCTTCGGTGGATGTAGTGTTCTGGCATGAGGACTCTAGCACGTGACACCCTCTAGTGGCCGGAGGGGTTCGACCCATAGGGTTCGATAGACCTCATGCCTGCCTGAAGATTCTGGCTTCGGCAATGAGACCAAGCATTGGCTTTTCCTGTACAGAAAATCTTCCTCTCCTGACTCGATAGCCAGATGCTTGTTGAGCCAAATCATTTGCAATTGAGTTGGATTCTCTTGATACATGAGAAATTTTGAAGTCGTCGAAAGTAGCAACTATGTATAAACATTTATCCAAGTAACTATTTAGCAAGCCATTAAAACATTAAGCACTTTTAGCTACATGTTGCACTACTAACAGAGAATCACCATATGCATGGACATGTTTAACACCCATAGATTCTAGCAATTCAAGTCCTAGCAATAAAGCTTCATATTCAGCTTGGTTATTGGTAGAAGGAAATTCTAAACGGGTCGAGGTTTCAAAGTGCAAACCATTAGGTGATGTGAGGATTACCCCGATACCTTGGCCATTCTTACAAGCTGAACCATAAAAATAAAGTTTCCATGGTACTACCTCAATTAGAGCAATATCGTCACCCCAATTGACGTCCACGTGGTGATCAACTATAAAATTAGCAACAATTTGGCCTTTCATAGCTCTTAGAGGTTCATAGGCCAAATAAAACTCAATCAAAGTGTAAGCCCACTTTCCGATTCTTCCACTTAGAATCGGCTTTTGCAACATGTATTTTATAACATCGGATTGGCAAGCGACAATACATGTAGTAGGGTAAAGATAGTGGCGTAATTTGGTACATGCGTAGTAAAGTGATAAACAGAAACGCTCCACAAACATGTACCTAGTTTCGACGTCCAGTAGGCGGCGGCTCAAGAATGTGATGATGTACTCTCTTCCCTCCACCTCCTGGGTTAGCACGGCTCCTATCACGCTATCTTCTGCAGTGATGTACAGCCGAAAGAGGGTTCTGGCCTTTGGTGCTCTTACTACGGGCGGTGATGACAAGCACTCTTTAATCTTTTCAAAAGCATTTTGCTAACTTCCCCCCAAGTGAACTCAACTTCATTCTTTAGCATGAGTATAGGGACAAAGGCATCAATTTTGCCAGACAAATTAGATATAAAGCGACGCAAATAATTCATCTTGCCTAGCAACTTTTACACATCTCTCTTTCATGTCGGCGCTACAAAGTTTCTAATATTCTCAAGCCTCTTAGGAACAATTTCTATACTATTGGCGTAAAAGATTACGCTAACAGGTTTCTGGAGATTAGAAACTAACAAACGAAGTGTTTGCGAAGTGAACTGTTCTAAGCCTCCGAAAGGATAATAACTTAGAATAGTTCGAATGTGTGTATTGAATAACTTGTATTCGGTCCTATTTACAGGGCAAAACGGGGGTATTTATAGGCCTAAACATTAAGGAAAAGACCTTTGTACCCCTCTATTACAACCGACATAGTGGAAACTATTCGGTTCCCTCAATAGGGCTAAAATGGTAAAAGACTAATCTAATGAGAAAGAAGATAAGTCTTCCATCTTAGCTGGCAAAGAAGTTCCCGGAAGAGTCCAAGTTCGAAGATATACTCCGAACTAATGCTCGTCATCATGCTTCGAACTTGATTCAATGTATCTTCGAAAGTATATGCTGGAAGTCTTTAGCTTAATCACTAGTCTTTATCTTGTCACTGCAGTAAACCTGAAGATGGAATATTTTCCCCCAACAGTAGCCCCTCGAATACACTTCTCTGCTAGATCTGTAATGTTAGGAGAGCAGTATGCGCAAGAAAAATAATCATGCGTAGGGGTTAGCAGATTAAACCATCTCCGAACTATGTGGAGGTGTAAACTTCGAATCAGTTTCTAATAAAATTATATTTGAAGTAAAATAGAACTAACTCAGGAAGTTTGAAAGCCTTTTTAGACTTAGAAGAAATAGCCGTTAGCTTCTTTCTTCTAACGGAAGTTACGGAATGCTTTAATTTCGAAGCAAGGTAACGGTTAGGAATGCGAAACGGCATGGGCAAACGGTAAAAAATTAGAGTCTGAGCTATAAATAGAGGACCTGAACTCTTCTCAAGTACCTTTTCACCACTTTCGTGCAAACAAATCATCACCTGAGCCCTAGCCTCCAACCCGAGCCCTAGCCTCCATTTTTCTTCTGAAGGAATCCGTGAGATTCAATGGCGAAGACTAGTTTCAAGGGCCCTGGAGCAGCTTCAACCCTGGCCCAGCAACAGGCTGCAGCAGCAGCAGCGGCTGCAACCTTGGCGGCAGCGACCCCGAATCCTTCAGTGGCAACAATGGCGCCGGTAGGAGGAAATCCCCAGAATGTCGGCCCCCAAGACCTCTTTCTAGCCTCAACGAAGTACACGGATCAATCTTATCAACTGGGGCAGTCAACCTGCAGTAGGGAATCGCTTGCGGTTGTAGTAGAAGGGAAAATTAGTTCGGGGGTGATGATTCGCAAACCTGGGAAGGAAAACATTCCGTCACCGAGGCTCGGAGAAGTGGTCGTCTTCGAAGCCTTCTTTGAAGCTGGTTTGGGTCTCCCGGCGATAGACTTCTTGGCAGAATGATGAGGACATCAGTACATCTACACTAGCTGCACCTTCTTCAGCGCCATCTCCTTCTGGGATAATCACGAGGGCCCGTGCAAGAGAGCTGAACTTTGTCATACTACTAAAGAATGAAGGCCCAGAAGAATAAACGCAGGCCTGCCTAGAGTAGGCCTTCCTAGGGGCGCCCCCCTCTTTGGGCGTCCACATTAGGGGGCTGCACCCACCTTTCCCCCCCCTCTATTTAAATAGAGTCTTGTCATTCCTATAGACTCGAGTTTTGATTTACAATTAGCTTTTGCTACTTTTGACACGCGCCAAACAGCGCTGTCCTCGTGTGATTCAGAACTCCACCTTGAGTGATATTCATATTGCTCGCATCTCTTTCTTGTTCGTTCTTCGATTGCGAACAGGAAACGATCTTCGTGATCAGGCTGATCTTGCATCCACAAGGTCGGTAACCACAGGGAGTTGGTTCAGCGATTGCATTGGCGCTTCGGGTTCGCTCGTCGTAGTCGGATCGTGAGGGTCTTCTTCCACCAAATCGAAGTTATCTCCACTCACCGAAAGATCGGGCACTTCAGCTCTATCAAGTGGTATCAGATTTTCCGGGTTGATCGGTGAGTTTATCGAGTGTTTGTCCCTTCCTACAGTCCACAAAACCACAACACGAAAATATATTTCAGGTTAGATCCTTGTCCCAGCACCTTTTTGAGCCTTGCACTATCTTTCAATAATTTGCTTTGTTGAATTTGTGTGCTTACGCGTGTCAATTGTTGCTGGTTACTTGTGCATCTTCATCTGCATATCACGCAAACCCCCCTGGCCGTGCGCCCCTCCCTTCCCTGCCTTGTGTGTTATTTGGAAAGTTACAAAAAAAAATATAGGTTGCCTCTTTCTGCTCAACCTCATTTGAGAAAGTTTTGGTTGCCTTCCATACAAAGGGTAGTCAATTATTGCTGGTTGCCTAATATTGATCACACTCATTTGAGAAAGTTTTGGTTGCCTTCCATACAAAGGGCAATCAATTATTGCTGGTTGCCTAATATTGATCACACTCATTTGAGAAAGTTTTGGTTGCCTTCCATACAAAGGGCAATCCATTATTGCTGGTTGCCTAATATTGATCACACTCATTTAAGAAAGTTTTGGTCGCCTACCATACAAAGTGCAGATTGCTTCATTTCCGAAATTCTTGATCACCTACCATACAAAGGGCCGTCCATTATTGCTGGTTGCCTATTTTTACTTGCAAGTTTCTCCGGATAAAAAAAAACGAAAAAAAAGAGAAAAAAAAGAGAAGAAAAAAAAAGAAAAGAAAGAAAGGAGAAAAACAGCAAGGAAGTGATCCCCCTGGCCGTGCGCCCCTCCCCCTTTCCATCCCTGCTCACCTCTTCGGTTTTCCTTTTTTTGTATACCGCCTTTTGCACTTTGTTTCCAGCAGCTTTTGGTTACGTCTTTGGCACTATAATTCAACCTCGCATTATTGTTTGATTGTGCTAATCCTTGTTTTGAGTGCAGCCTACCTAGAACCCCACATAGTTCTACAACGAGCAGATTTTGTTTCTCCAAGCAATCGCTGCTCCAATCTTTCGCCGGTTTCACCTGTTGGTTGCAGGTCACCCCTGTGTGCTTGGTAAGAACGGATAAGAATTTGATAACAGCACGTCTGTGAGCGACCAATCCACATCCGTATTGTCGTAGGTTTTTGCTTTGTGTTTGCACTAACTATGGCAGGCAATGACGAAACGAAGGATGCACAACTACTGGATGTACGGGCACAGGTTGATGGCCTTGCTGCGGACATGACAACGATGCATGAGCGGTTTGATTCTACGATCACTTCGTCGACCGAGCGGTTCGACCAGATCGACCTCGCTCAGACGGCCATGGTGACCACGCTCGACACCATCATGTCACGACTCGATGCGTTAACTTCGTCGCTCACCGAATTACAAAAGGATTATGGTGGCGATACGGAGCAGGACGATGGACCTCGCCACGGTCGTGCACGTCGCGTGGTACGTCATTCCCCTCACGATTCATTTGCTAAGATTAAATTTAAAATTCCATCTTTTAATGGCAAATATGATCCTGCTGCTTATCTTGATTGGGAACTAGAGGTCGATCAGAAATTTTCATGCCATGATATTCCTGCTCATTCTCAAGTTAAAGCTGCTATTAGTGAATTTACTGATTTTGCTTTAATATGGTGGCGTGAATATAAACTAACACATCCTACTGCTACACCCATCACTTGGACTCAATTAAAAGCTGCTATGCGACACAGATTTGTTCCTTCATATTTTGCGCGAGATTTGCTAAAGAAAATGCAGAGTTTTCGACAAGGACAGCAATCTGTCGAGGACTACTATCAAGAGCTCCAAAAAGGTATGATTCGTTGTGGTTTGTTTGAGACAGATGAAGCTGCGATGGCCCGTTTTCATGGTGGTTTGAATAGAGAAATTCAGGACATCCTTGACTATAAGGAATATTCTGATATGGCCACATTGTTTGCATACGCTTGCAAAGCTGAACGTGAAGTGCAGGGACGCCGCTCGAAGACATATCCTAACTCTTTTGCAGGTAGAGGCGCAGCAATCAATTCAGCGTCTACTCCGCCTACACCATCCACGATCAGCACTCCATCGCGCGAAACGACGGCCAAGCCTACCGCATCCTCGTCCCCAGGCGCTGCTCCTTCCACAGGACGTACACGGGATATTCGGTGCTATCGTTGCCATGGACTTGGACACGTGAGTCGGGACTGTCCAAACAAGCGTATTTTGCTCATACGTGACAATGGTGAGTATTCATCCGCTAGTGATTCCGAGGAAAACCAACATATTATGCTTGCCACTGACCATGCAGCTAAAACGGAGGTACATGTCGATCCCGGTGATGCCGATAAGTATGAGAGTCTTGTTGTGCAGCGTGTTCTTAGCACACAGGTCACCACGTCTGAGAAAAACCAACGGCACACACTTTTCCACACCAAAGGTGTTGTACAAGAACGGTCGATTCGCATCATCATCGACAGTGGCAGCTGCAACAACTTGGCAAGCACAGCTTTGGTCGAGAAGTTGTCCTTGCCCACTCGTAAGCACCCAAACCCGTATCACATTCAATGGCTTAATGATGGGGGAAAAATTAGAATCACACGTTCGGTACGCGTTCCTTTTTCATTGGGCTCTTATTCTGATTATGCTGATTGTGATGTTGTTCCAATGGAAGCATGCTCTTTGTTACTTGGTAGACCTTGGCAATATGATACTGATAGTGTACATCATGGTCGTTCGAATCATTATTCCTTCATGTTTAAAGGTCAGAAAATAATTATACATCCAATGACCCCTGACCAAATTTTTAAAGATGATCTTGCTAGGGCTACTAAAGCGGCAAAACCACTAGCACCCCAACCAGCCGCCAATGTTACTTCTGAAATCAAGTTGAATGCGCCTGTCTTGCTTGCTACACGTTCTGATTTTGAGGATTTACGCCATGATCATTTGCCCTGCTATGCACTTGTTTGTTCTAGTATGCTCGCTGCCCTTGATGCTCCCCCATCTTTGGATATTCCCCCCGCTGTTTCTAACCTTTTGCAGGAGTACGCTGATGTGTTTCCCACAGACTTACCCTCGGGTCTCCCTCCACTCCGTGGTATTGAGCACCAGATTGACCTCATCCCCGGCGCCCAACTACCTAACCGCGCCCCATACCGCACGAATCCGGATGAGACGAAGGAGATCCAGCGCCAGGTGCAGGTGTTGCTTGATAAGGGGTACATTCGTGAATCTCTTAGCCCTTGCTCGGTTCCTGTTTTACTTGTGCCGAAGAAAGATGGGTCATGGCGTATGTGTGTAGACTGTCGCGCTATTAATAACATCACCATTCGTTATCGATATCCTATACCACGCCTTGATGATATGCTAGATGAACTTAGTGGTGCCATGATTTTCACTAAGATTGATTTACGTAGTGGCTACCATCAGATTCGCATGAAATTAGGAGATGAATGGAAAACGGCTTTTAAAACGAAATTTGGGTTATATGAATGGTTGGTTATGCCGTTTGGATTAACTAATGCTCCTAGCACCTTTATGCGCTTGATGAATGAAGTTCTTAGACCCTTCATAGGACTGTTTGTTGTTGTCTACTTCGATGATATCCTTATTTATAGCAAGACTATGGAAGAGCAGTTAGAACATTTGAGTGTTGTTTTTGATGCCTTGCGTGCTGCCCGCTTGTTTGCTAATATGGAAAAATGCATCTTTTGCACACAACGCGTCTCGTTTCTTGGTTATGTTGTTACCCCACAGGGCATCGAGGTGGATAGCAGCAAGGTTGATGCAATTCGGGAATGGCCCACGCCGACGACGGTCACACAGATTCGGAGTTTTCTTGGACTTGCAGGTTTTTACCGTCGGTTCGTACGTGATTTTAGCTCCATTGCAGCACCTCTACATGAGCTTACAAAGAAAGGTGTGCCATTTGCTTGGGGCGACTCGCAGGAGGTAGCGTTCAGCACTTTGAAAGATAAGTTAACACATGCCCCCCTCTTGCAATTGCCTGATTTTACTAAAGTATTTGAGCTTGAATGCGATGCTAGCGGGATTGGATTAGGTGCTGTTTTGTTACAAGAGGGCAAACCGGTTGCGTATTTCAGTGAAAAATTAAGCGGTGCTAGCTTGCGATATTCTACTTATGATAAGGAGCTTTATGCTTTAGTCCGCACTTTGCACACATGGCAGCACTATCTTTGGCATCGCGAGTTCATAATTCATTCTGATCATGAGGCCTTGAAACATATTCATACCCAAACAAATCTAAACCGTCGTCATGCTAGTTGGGTAGAATTCATCGAGTCTTTTCCTTATATTATTAAACACAAGAACGGGAAGGAGAATGTCATTGCTGATGCGTTGTCTCGTAGATATACCATGCTTTCACAACTCGATTTTCAAATTTTTGGTTTGCAAACTGTGAAGGATCAATATGTCAACGATGCTGATTTTAAAGATGTTCTAACTCATTGCACGCCTGGCAAACCTTGGGGTCAATTCCACATGCAGGATGGGTTCCTGTTTCGCGCTAACAAGCTGTGTATTCCAGCAAGCTCGGTCCGTCTTTTGTTGTTACAGGAGGCACATGGTGGTGGTCTCATGGGACATTTTGGTGTCCACAAGACGCACGAGGTGCTGGCCGCACATTTCTTTTGGCCCCGGATGCGCCGTGATGTCAAGCGCCTTGTTGCACGCTGCACTACATGTCAAAAAGCTAAGTCCCGGTTGACCAACCATGGTTTGTATATGCCTTTGCCTGTTCCTACTTCCCCTTGGCTTGACATTTCTATGGACTTTGTTTTGGGATTGCCTAGAACTAAGAAGGGGAGGGATAGCATTTTTGTGGTTGTTGATAGATTTTCCAAAATGGCGCATTTTATACCTTGTCATAAAACTGATGATGCTCGCACTGTTGCTGAATTGTTCTTTCGGGAGATTATTCGTTTGCATGGCATTCCAAATACAATAGTCTCAGATCGTGATGCTAAGTTTCTCAGTCATTTTTGGAGATCTCTGTGGAATAAAGTGGGAACTAAATTGCTGTTTAGCACAACTTGTCATCCTCAAACTGATGGGCAAACTGAGGTAGTTAATAGAACCTTGTAACCATGCTTAGGGCTGTTTTTGATAAGAATTTGCGACGTTGGGAGGATTGCTTGCCTCATATTGAATTTGCTTATAATCATGCCACACACTCTTCTACAAAGATGTGCCCTTTTCAGATTGTTTATGGTTACATTCCTCGAGCACCTATTGATTTGTTCGCCCTTGATGCTGCGGAAGCTCCACATCTCGATGCAGTTGCCCATGTTGAACAAATGATTGACCTTCATGCACAAACACACCAAAACATTGCTGCTGCTAATGCTAAAAATCAGGTTGCTGGTAGTAAAGGAAGAAAACATGTTACTTTTGCACCTGGTGATTTGGTTTGGTTGCATTTACGAAAGGATCGTTTCCCTAGTTTGCGCCGTTCTAAATTGATGCCTCGTGCTGCTGGTCCTTTTAAAGTGCTAACCAAGATTAATGATAATGCTTATATCCTTGACCTACCTGCGGAGTTTGGTGTTTCCACTAGTTTTAATGTTGCAGATTTGACACCATATGCGGGCGAGGATGAGGAGTTGCCGTCGAGGACGACTTCGATTCTAGAAGGGGAGGATGATGAGGACATCAGTACATCTACACTAGCTGCACCTTCTTCAGCGCCATCTCCTTCTGGGATAATCACGAGGGCCCGTGCAAGAGAGCTGAACTTTGTCATACTACTAAAGAATGAAGGCCCAGAAGAATAAACGCAGGCCTGCCTAGAGTAGGCCTTCCTAGGGGCGCCCCCCTCTTTGGGCGTCCACATTAGGGGGCTGCACCCACCTTTCCCCCCCCCCTCTATTTAAATAGAGTCTTGTCATTCCTATAGACTCGAGTTTTGATTTACAATTAGCTTTTGCTACTTTTGACACGCGCCAAACAGCGCTGTCCTCGTGTGATTCAGAACTCCACCTTGAGTGATATTCATATTGCTCGCATCTCTTTCTTGTTCGTTCTTCGATTGCGAACAGGAAACGATCTTCGTGATCAGGCTGATCTTGCATCCACAAGGTCGGTAACCACAGGGAGTTGGTTCAGCGATTGCATTGGCGCTTCGGGTTCGCTCGTCGTAGTCGGATCGTGAGGGTCTTCTTCCACCAAATCGAAGTTATCTCCACTCACCGAAAGATCGGGCACTTCAGCTCTATCACAGAAGTTTTGGACTTGTTCCACGTCACCCTCCCTCAACTTTCTCCGAATGCGGTGGCGCGCCTTGCCATCTTCGAATGGGCGCTGCGAGCCGAAGGTTGCGAAGGAAGGGCAGAGATCTTCGCAGCACTGCATAGAGCTTCATGCCAACCGAAGACCTTCGTAGGCCTCGAAGGTGAAAAGCTGGTGGTAGCCTTCGAAAGCATCAATTTTAGACTTCGGGATGAATATGCTCTCCGATTTCCTGCTAAGGCCATCAATGCTAGATGGTACACCGATTGGATCCTGAAGTGGTTTTACGCCGAAGTTGGGGCGAGCAATCGCCTAGCTGGACCTCTTCAAGATATCAACTTCCGAAAGGAAGCCCTTGTGCACCGGATCCGGGCCAGCTCGAAGCTTGCCTCAGCTTGCTTCAAAAGATCAGTCGAAGGTTAAGCATGCGAGACTTAGCCGAAGAGTTCCTCGGGCTCCAAATCCCTCCGTTGATGGCCAACTGGCCAATCACTTTCGAAGAGGACTCGGAAGGCGGTCTTCGCAAGATTACTTCGACTTCAAGCCCTACAGGTAACTTCGAAAACAACATATATTATGCATATTCATTCGAAGGAGCAACTAACTTAACTTGTTTTTCAGCCTCTTCAGCCCCTATAACTTCGGAGCAGATCGTACGAGCTTCAGAGAAGATTTTGGGCGCTCCAACTCCAACCGAGAAAGAATGGAGAATCAAACTGGTTGGAAGTTGGGAATGATCAAACAGAGTATGGGGGCTACTCGAAGTGGTTCCGCCCCCTTTGGTGGATTGGGTGCCTTCGGAGAAAGGGCCCAAGAAGAGGAAAGCTGAAGCTGGGACTTCAAGCTCCACCAAGACTCCGGTCAAGAAGGTGGCTCGAAAGCCAAAAAACCCTGTACCTTCGAGTCCAAGAGCTTCAATCTCCGATTCTTAGGAGGACGAAGGCAGGTTACTTGTAAGGCTGATTGACGAAGATACAGCCCAAGTTGAAGAAACTGCGAACGTGCCGGAGTCTCAAGAGAATCTTGAGCAAACAAGGACTCCGACAGTTCAAGAGGATTTACCCCAGGACGAAGTTCCTGTGGATGAGAGTGGAGTCGAAGTCACTGTGGCTTCGATTCCGGATGAAGCAACAATGACTGTCTAGGAAAATGTTCCGGCAGTCGAAGATTTGACGCTTGATTCGGACGAAGATCTCACCTTCGATCCACCAAGCAGTCCAATGCTCACCCGCCGCCAAAATGTAGAAGGTAAATTTCGAATAATTCTTTTATTTCTTTTTTCCTTAATGCGAAATTATACAATGTATAATACCTTTGTTTTTACAGAATTCACTTCTGTGGAAGAGATCCGTCCGGAAGATAAAATCCCTGAACCTTCGACAACTTCGGAGCCAATCCCAGGAGCCACTCAGATTGGGCCTGGAAAAGGCAAAGGAAAGATGGACCCCCTCCCTGCTGCGAGCTCCGGATCAACTCCGTTTGAGTCAACAGACGAGAGCCAATCTACCGAGGGGGGGCAGTCTCCGGGGGCTCCGAAGACTACAGCTCAACACTCTGGGCCTTCGTCAAACGAAGATGACCAACAAGCTTTAAGTATGCTCCCCCTTCTGGCTCCTTTCTTAGAGCAAAGAACTGGTCTTCGGACTTTGCTCGAGCCTTTGGATCGAGCTAGTCGCGAAATTGGGGAGACGAACTTGGTGGCCATCCTGAGTGAGGCGGAGAGCTCGTAGCTTAACGCTGCCATGGAACGTGCAGCCTACCAGGTACGAAGCATCTGTGAAATTACATCAAATTTACATACAAATAATTTCTTACCTTGGTTTTTTCTTTTCGCAGCAAACAGTCTTGGCCCGAGCTGCGAATATATCAAATGAACGAGAAATTGCTCGCCTTTGAGAGGAAAACACAACTCTTCAATGGAATCTCACTATCTCCGAAGGCCGAGTGACTCATATGGACAGCATGGTGTCAACGGAGCACAGGGCCAGACAAGGCTTGGAGGCTGAGAACAAGTAGCTTCAAGCAGAAAGAATAGTGCTTCGAGCAGAAGTTGAAAAGATGTGGGTGGAGCACGCTAATGCGGGGACCGAGCTTGTCAGGCTCCGAGAGGAAGCTAGCCAGCTTTTGAATCAAAAGAATTCCTTGACTACAGAGGCTGCTAGACTCTCCGGAGTTCTGGAAGAGCTAACTTCGGTGAAGGATGCGCTAATCGAAGATAAGCTGAAGTCCGAGAAGGTAGCTGGGGAGGTTATGGATCAACTGCTAGGCATTTTGGAGTACTTCGGTACTACTGGAACGCTTCCTTCAGATGATAACATTTCCTTGCTGCGCCGGCTGAAAAGGATTCAAGGAGTAGCGAAGCAGATGAAGACAGCAGGCATTCGTTACGGAGAACTCTCCGGACAAGTGGTTGCCGTTGGACTACTTCATTACTACGAGGATCTAGGTCGATCGATAGCTCCGAGCGTAGGAGAGGGCCCAATTACCTTCGACGACGATCAGCTTCTCACTCCTTCCGAAGGTGTGGCCGCTGCTTGGCAAGCCTTCCAAACTTCATGGAGAGCCAAAGGTCGTTCTGTGATCAAGGCCTGGATTGACGAAGGACAGCGCCAGAAGCAGGCTCGGACCCAAGCTTCGAGCAGTCAGCCTCCTCTGAACCCGCAGGTTTAGATATGTCTTAGGATCTTTGACTATGTAAAGCTTTACGCTTATGTACATTTATGAATGAAAATTTGTTTATCATGTTTTTAGGCTTTGCCTCATATGGAAGATGTCGAAGTGTTAGACATTAACGACGAACTTCGCTCATTATGGGCTACCTTTGATCTTTTAAAAGTTTACAAGCGCCCTCGATTTTTAGTTCCTCGAGATAGCTCCGGTGTAATTACGCCCGAAGTAAGCAAAGATATACTATCTTATATTAAAGAGGAAGAAAAAGAGGTTAACTTAGAAACTTCGTCTTCTGAAGACGTTATATGGTCTGAAGACGAAGATGAAGCTCGAAGTAAAAAGTCTGAAGAACTTGGAAGCTGGGAAAGGAGCCCCGAACGGCTTCGAACTTGGGGCGAGCTTCAACAAGAACAAAAAGACTTTAGAGCTTCGAAGGGAGGCAAAAGAGTTAAACGTAAAGTTGTTAGAACTCCCGGCACTGGAACTAGTCGTTCCAACCCTAGCTCTAGAGATCGAAGAGGTCTTCGATTCCTTCTTGGTATAGATACCAATTTTTCATGATGTAATCTGTAATCATATTCGTTTGAATAATAAATATCGATTAAAATTGTCTCCCTATTTATTAGCCCCTCTTTGGGCGTAAGCAACTTCGAATTGTATTCAAAGATGGTTAGGCACAAAGAAAAAATTTCGGAGCACAATTTTGGGAGTTCGGAGCCCCTCTGTAATTTAAAGATCTTTTAAAATCTTATAAAATGTCTTTGACTATTTGTAGTCTGAAGACTGGCAACTTAGTACCCTTTGTTTTTGAAAGAAATCACTTGAGATAACTTTCCGGACACTTTAGTGTCTTAGATAATTTGTCACTTTGGACTATCTTAATAGACATTCGAAGCTCATGGCTCAAACTCTGTTTTGTTTTGGCCACCTTCGGCTCTTTTTTGCGAATTCTGTCAAACCAGTGGTTCGGAGTTCGCAGTGGTCTCTTTGGACTCTTTTTACGGATACCTACAAGCCAATGACTTGGGCTCCGCATATTTTGGTCGCCTTCGACTCTTTTTACGGATACCTACAAGCCAGTGGCTTGGGCTCCGCATATTTTGGTCACCTTCGACTCTTTTTATGGATGTCTACCAGCCGATGGCTTGGAATCCGTATGATGTGGTTTTGGGCTCTTTTACGGATGCCTACAAGCCGGTGGCTTGGACTCCGGATTATGTCAGCCCCCACGTTGGAAACTTTGAACCAATGGTTCGAAGTCCGAAAATATGATTCAGCTTTATGACACTTCCCTCTCGGTCAACCCCGCGGTTCCAGTGCGTCCACTCGAAAGCTAGAAGTTTATGAGGGGAAGGCACTATTTGAACCATATGCTTTATTAATTCAGAAGATGATTACAAGTGATTTACAAGGAGCCCTTATGCGAAGTATCGCTTTAGGTGCTCCGCATGCCAAGTATGCGCTAACTCTTCACCTTCTAAATTAGCTAGTTTAAAAGAGCCAGGACGTCCTGAATGAACAATTAGGTACGGACCTTCCCATTTATTTCCTAATTTTCCTGGCGCTATGATGCTTCGCAAAACGAGATGACCCGGTTTAAGCTCATTGAACTTAACCTTCGGGTCAAACCAAGCCTTCGTCTTCTGGTGATATTTTGATAAATTAGCCACAGCTCGAAGTCTTGTCTCCTCCGTTAAATCTAGCGAAGCTTGTCTTTCTTCTTCAATCTTTGGTTCGGTGCTGCGAAGTGATCCTCCTTTGAGCTCCGTTGGAGTCATGGCTTCATCTCCGAATAGCAATCTGAATGGGGTAAAACCTGTGGACCTTGTTTGCGTGGTCCGAATGGACCACAAAATCTTCGGAAGTTCTTCGGTCCACAGTCCTTTTGCTAATCCTACTATCCTTCGATTTAGCCCTGACAAAATATTTCCATTGGCTCTTTCTACAGCTCCATTAGACTGAGGATGCCTCACTGCAGCAAAACATAACTGGATGCCTAGATCTTCGCAAAACTTCCTGAAAGGTTCTGCATCGAACTGTGTTCCATTATCAACTGTGAGTTGTCTAGGCACTCCGAACCGGCAAATGATATTTTTCCAAAAGAATTTCTGTACATTGTTCGAAGTGATAGCTGTTAAGGGCTCTGCTTCTACCCACTTAAAAAATATTCAATAGCTACCACTGCGAACTTTAAATTTCCCTTAGCTGCTGGAAAGGGACCAATTAAATCCATACCCCATCTGGCCATAGGCCATACCGGAGCAATAACTTGAAGAGCTGTTGGTGGGAGATGACTTCGTCGACCCATCCACTGACATCCTTGACAAGCGCGGACCAAGCTCTCCGCATCAGCTGTTATTGTAGGCCAATAAAGCCCCTGGCGAAGTGTTTTTCCTACCAAAGCTCGAGGGGCCAAATGGCTACCGCAAAGTCCTTCATGGATTTCCCGAAGAATTTCTTGACCTTCGGCTTGAGATATACATCGGAGTAGAGGGGAACATACTCCGGCCTTGTATAAAATACCGTTGATTATTTGATAATTTCTGGCTCTGAGTTTCAATCTTGAAAGTTGTGGCTCTTCAGGCAAATTTGTCCCTCCTTGTAAAGTTCCATGATTGAATTTTTCCAATCTGCACTTGGAATGCAAAGAATCTCTGCAGAGGGAATTTGTAGGACCGAAGGTGCACTGAGCTCCTCATAGAAAGCTTCTTCTGGTATATCCACAGCTCCGGCTGCAGCTTTTGCTAAGATGTCCGCTTGCACATTTTCTGCTCTTGGTATACTTCGAATGGAAATACCCTTGAAATGTGCTTCGATCTTACGGATTTCTTCTAAGTACTTTGCAAGCTGTGGATGTCGAACTTGAAAACTTTTATCTACGTGCCCTGCTACTATTTGAGAATCTGTCTTTATAACAACTCTTGTAGCCCCTAGAGCACGTGCTTTTCGGAGTCCCAGTAAAATCCCTTCATACTCCGCTATATTATTGGTAGACTTAAAGTTGAGTCTTGCGGAGTACATTGCTCTTTGCCCTGAAGGCGAAATCAACACTGCTCCAACTCCTGCTCCGGATGCTTGGAAAGCCCCATCGAAAAAAACAGTCCAAACTCCGTCACTTGACTTCTCCGGAACCAAAGTTGCAGGTGGAGTCCATTCTGCTACAAAATCTGCTAAGACTTGCGATTTGATTGTTGTCCTTGCCAGAAAGGATATACCGAAGGGTGCTAGCTCAACTGCCCACTTTCCAATCCTTCCGGTGGAATCCTTACTTCGGAGCATATCTCCCAAAGGATACGAAGTTGGTACAATTACATTATGAGCTAAAAAATAATGTCTTAGCTTCCTCGAAGCCATTATCAGAGCATAAACGAACTTTTCGAGTTCGGAATACCTTGTCTTCGCTCCTGATAATGCTTCGGACACAAAATAAACAGGATTTTGCACCAACTTCCCATTGAAATCCATTTCTCTGACAAGGACTGCACTGACAGCAAAGCCTGTAGCTGCAAGGTAAAGGAGTAGGGTTTCGCCCGTAGTAGGCACCGTGAGTGTAGCAAGATTACTGAGATACTCTTTAATATCTTCGAAGCTTGTCTGACACTCCGGTGTCCATGCAAAATCTTCGGACCCTTTCAATGCTTTAAATATAGGCAAGCTTCTCTCCGCAGACCATGCTAAAAACCTGCTAAGTGCTGCCAGACGTCCAGTTAGCTTTTGCACTTGCTTTAAATTTTCTGGAGGAGCCATCTTTTGTAGCGCAGTTATTTGAGTAGGGCTAGCTTCAATCCCTCTGCTTGAAACTAAATACCCTAACAATTTCCCAGCCTTAGCTCCGAAGATACATTTCTCGGGTTTAAGACGAATCCCACATGCCCGAAGGCTATTAAATGTTTCCGCTACGTCTAGGCTATGTTGGTGCTTTAAAGCACTCTTTATTACAATATCATCCATATAGGCTTCCACATTGCGACCTAATTGATGACCTAGAGCCTTAGCAACTAACCTCGAAAAAGTAGCCCCGGTATTTCTTAAGCCAAAAGGCATTCTTACATAACAAAAGACTCTCGAGGGAGTTACGAAGCTTGTCTTGATCTCATCTTCGCGTTTCAACCATATTTGATGATAACCAGAATACGCGTCAAGGAATCTTAATAACTCCGAACCTGCAGTGGAGTCGACCAGTTGATCAATTCGGGGCATGGGGTAAGGGTCACGAGGGCATGCTTTATTCAAGGATGTGAAATCAATGCACATGCGCCACTTTCCGGAGGACTTCTTCTTGACGAAGACTGGGTTGGCTAACCATTCTGTGTGAGCCACTTCTCTGATAATCCCAGCCTTTAACAATTTTTCAACTTCGTCTTTCGCCAGAATAGCTCTTTCTGCAGATATTTTTCGGAGTCCTTGCCGAACAGGCCGGGCCTTCGAGCTTACAAGTAAACTATGTTCAATGATATCCCGATCGACTCCGGTGATGTCTTCGTCAGACCAAGCAAAGACATCTAAATTCTCTTTCACCACTTTTTCTAAGGAGGTTGCAACTTCTGGAGGTAAATCTTTACCAAATTGAAATGCATATTCTTTACCATCTTTAACAATAATCTTCGTTGCGATCTCTCCTTCAGGACTTGGTCTTGGGAAGGATTTCTTCGAAGATTCAGAAGGAGCTGAAAAATTTTCTTGATTAAATTGCACATTATTCACTTGTCTTGGATCAAGAGGGGGGCCGTGACCATATTCTGCTCTTCGGGCGGTAGCTTGATCTCCGAAGACAGTAAGAACTCCTGCTTGCGTGGGCATCTTCATACACAAATAATTGTGATGTGCCACAGCTCCGAACTGGTTTAACATGCCTCTTCCGAAGATGACGTTGTAGGCATATGGAGCATCTACAACGTCGAAGATTACTTCCTCTGTTCTGGCTAACAATCCTTCTCCGAAGGTAACTTCCAGGCCAATTTGGCCAAGTGCATCGAGCGGAGGTCCTGTGAAGCCTTGAAAAGGACGAGCCGCTGGAAGAAGGTGCTTTCTAGATATGCACAATTGATCGAAGGCTTGAACAAAAATAATGTCTACCGAACTGCCTCTGTCAATTAACACTCTTCGAACCTCAGTTCCTACGATGTCAGCAGTAATGACAAGTGGATCTGCATGTGGAAATTTAATGCCATCTGCATCCTCTGCCGAAAAAGATATTGGCACATGGGACCATTCTGGCATAGCAGCTGCAGATGACGAAGTTCCAATGTGGCCCACTTCTCTGACATACTCTCTTCTCTGCCTTTTTGACATGCTTCCAAGAGTACCTCCTCCGGAGATGGGGAGAACTACTCTTTTTCCTCGGTCTTGCCCTTCTTCTTGCTTAGGAGGTGGCATAATATTGACCACCGGAGGGCGTCTTGCAGCTTCGAAAGTTTCTATCCGCGCCACAGCCTGGATAGGCTCCGGGCGCACTTCAGCTGGAACTCGGTCGGTAGTACCTCGACCCGAAGTTCTTTCTAGATACTCTCCTCTCAGAGTAAGTATAGCCTTGCAAGTATCAGTTGCGTGGCTTCGGTTTTCACCATGAATACAGCAGAAAAGGGTCTGGCCTTTACCAGCCATTTTCCCTGGCGACCTCCAACCGCTGACCTTGTTTCCCGAAGGTTGTGGAGCTCTCTGGGTGAACTTTTGCGGGGGTGCAATGTTTAGGACTTCAGAACGGGGATGCTTTTGCCCCCTTCTCCTATCATGCTGAACTTCGAAGACTGGTTCCCGCGGCTGTGCCGAAGTTTTTACTTCCACTTTTACTTCCTGCAGTACGGATGGAGTAGCTACAGTTCTTCGAAGCCAACCTTCTTCCGACCTCGCATATTCTTCAAAGTATGACATCAACTGAGAAACAGAAGATATGTTTTCCGGTGAAGTTTATCAAGGAGGCCTTGATGAATGACACCTTCCCGAGCTGCGTCAACTACCGAAGATGTAGTCAACCCTCGGATCTGCGACTTCGTATGAGCGAAGCGCTTGAAATATTGCCTCAATGTCTCTCCAGGGAGTTGCTTCACTTGGAAAAGACTTCCCGTCGACATTGGAGGCACGAAGGTGCCTTGAAAATTGCTTACGAACTTCTTCTTCAGCTGCCCCCATGAATTAATTGATCCTGGCTTCAAAGACCAGAACCACCGCAATGCCACTCCTTGAAGAGCTAAAGGAAAGCATTTTTCCATGGTGTCCCGAACTCCTCCACTAGCTTCAATTGCTAGAGCATAAGAACGGACAAACTCTCCAGGATCCTCATCTCCGGCATACTTGCAAAGCTTCGAAGTCTTAAACTTCGGATCGAAGCAAACTTTTTGCAGTTCAGGATGCAACGGAGATTCGGTATCAAAAGAGGCATTCTCCGGGGCTTCAGGATAGATAGGTTCGTCGTCTTCAGGCACTTCAGGAATAACTGGGATGGCTTGAGAGCGAAGCCTATTTGCAGCTTCTTGCCGCCATCTCGCTACTTCGGCTTGGAGACTGGCCATCTGAGCGGCCATATCGCCAAGTCTGTCTTCATCTCCTCCGGAAGGATCTTCCGGGTCTCGAGAACTGTAAGGATCGGTTTGAAGTGGAACTTGGGGTGGAAGAGGGACTCCGTCATGGCGAAGTATAGATGGAGTTGGCGGAGGAACTCCGTATGCTCGAGGAATGGGAACTCCTTCTGGAGTTTGAGGTGGAGGAAACGTCGAAGGTCCTCCGGCCTCAACAGTGTCGGGAGGTGCCTCTCCGGAGGTCCGAGGGGACCTTCGAACAGGGTTACGAGTTGCGCTCCGCTTAGGAGGCATGATGTAAGAAGTTGGTAGAGAACGAAGTTTCTTGGACTAGGTTCCCCACGGACGGCGCCAACTGTTGGCGTAAAAGATTACGCTAACAGGTTTCTGGAGATTAGAAACTAACAAACGAAGTGTTTGCGAAGTGAACTGTTCTAAGCCTCCGAAAGGATAATAACTTAGAATAGTTCGAATGTGTGTATTGAATAACTTGTATTCGGTCCTCTTTACAGGGCAAAACGGGGGGTATTTATAGGCCTAAACATTAAGGAAAAGACCTTTGTACCCCTCTATTACAACCGACATAGTGGAAACTATTTGGTGCCCTCAATAGGGCTAAAATGGTAAAAGACTAATCTAATGAGAAACAAGATAAGTCTTCCATCTTAGCTGGCAAAGAAGTTCCCGGAAGAGTCCAAGTTCGAAGATATACTCCGAACTAATGCTCGTCATCATGCTTCGAACTTGATTCAATGTATCTTTGAAAGTATATGCTGGAAGTCTTTAGCTTAATCACCAGTCTTTATCTTGTCACTGCAGTAACCCTGAAGATGGAATATTTTCCCCCAACATATACCTCTTTCATGAATCATGAATCCTAAGAACTTCCCTACCGACACGCCAAATGCACATTTGAGTGGGTTCATTTTCAAACCATACTATCGCATCCTATCAAAAGCAACTTTCAATCGGCTAAGTGGTTTCCCATAGCGTCCGATTTGACTACAACATCATCTATGTATACTTATAACATAACTCCTAACAAGTCATGAAAGATCAAGTTCATAGCATGTTGATATGTAGCGCCAGCATTCTTTAAACCAAAAGTCATAACGACCCACTCGAACAAGCCGACAAAACCAGGGCATCAAAAGGCTGTCTTGTAGACGTCCTCTTCGGCCATAAAAATTTGATTATAACTAGCGTTGCCATCAAGAAAACATAGTACCTTGTGTCCTGAAGAATCGTTGATTAGCATGTCGGCTATTGGCATGGGATATTCATCCTTTGGAGTGGCCTTGTTTAGATCCCTGAAATCAATACAAACTCATATTTTTCCGCTCCCCTTCTTTTCTATAGGTACAATGTTAGTGACCCATTCAGCATACCTGCATGGCCTAATAAACTCAGCCTTGAGTAACCGTTCTATCTCCTCTTTAACCCGGTCATAGACGGCCGAATTAAAGCGATGGGGAGGCTGTTTATAAGGCCTAAATCCGAGTTTGATAGGTAGCCGATGTTCCACGAGCTTGCGACTTAATCTGGGCATCTCGGTATACTCCCATGTGAAACAATCGATGTACGACCGAAGCAACTTTATTACTTCGGCCTTCTCATCAGCCTACAAATGTTGGTTTACAAAAGTCGGCCTTGGGATGCTACCATCGCCTATGTCAACTTCTTCTAAAGGATCGGCTGATGCAAAACCTTGTCCTAATTTTTCTACTTTGCTAAAGTCTTCGATGTCCTCGGCAATGCCGTCTTTAGTGGACCGATATTGCTCTACGTGAGACTTTAGCCAATCTAGATTACTTTTGCTAGACATGACAACTAATTTAGAAATAGTTGTGCTACACCAGCCGGCTTTACAGACACTGGTATGAAACATCCTCCGGACACGCTAACGAAGTCATAATCCGAAAGATCCCTACCTGATAGACATTATACTTTGTTGTTGATGGCGTCAATGGACACATCGGCCAATGCTACCTGGGCCGAAGTGTCTGCTGGTATGACCTCCACGTCATCGTCATCCCACTGTATTAGGCATTGATGCAAAGTAGAAGGGATATAGTAATTCACGTGAATCCAGTCACGCCCGAGCAACATGCTGTAGTTACCTTGTACATCAACGACAAAGAATGTTGTCGGCAACGTCTTGTTGCCTACTGTTAACTCCATATAGAGTACGCCTTTGGCCTCGGAACTCTCGCCGTTGAAGCCATTGAGCATTAGGTTAGTTTTCTTCAAGTCATCCTCGTCCTTGACAAGTTTCTTCAATAGCGAGCAAGGCATTAGGTTAACAGTGGCACCACCGTCAACAAGCATCTTGGAGATCGGCTTCCCGTCAATGTGACCTCTGACGTAGAGAGGCTTTAGATGGTGAGTCGTATCCTCAGGTTTCTCAAAAATAGCGTTGCGTGGGCTGAGCTTCAACTGAGCGACCTCGGCCTCGTCTTGTGGTAGGGCAAACTCGGCGGGCAGCATGACGACGTTGATGTCCATTGCTTGAGGTGCGGGCCCCTCAGAGACGGGTGAGTAGTCGTCGTCGAGCATGTTGTCGTCGTCGCTTGGACTAGGAGCCGGGTTGGTAATCTCAACCGGCTTGATCCTCCATACCTGTCTTGCAGCTGGCCAGGGCCAGATCTCCTCAAAGATGGCATCTCGTTCCTCCTCGGCCTTTCTCTCGTGCATCTCCTGTGCTCGTAGGCGTTGTAGGTTATTTTTTGTGATTTGGACATGCCTGAACGTGCCCAAGATGGTTGTGGCTTAGTACCAGGTGCCACTACCTTGTTTTTGTGGCTTTTGACCGAAGGGGTACCACCCAGATCGACCTCACGTATTTCATAATCTGAGGGTACTTCGTTGCGGACCCTGTCGGTCGGATCGGTCTCATTTGGCCAATCGAACCGGGCTCCGGTGCTAGTCTCAGCTGGGTTAGGGGACTTACCTCCGTCGGGCTTTGGCGTAGAGGCCTTCGGGATTGGGACTGACTTCCTGAGACCCTATTTTGACTGTGATGGCTTCGGACTCCCTATCCTTCACCTCTTCACGTCCATCTCCCTTGGCTCCATCCTGCGCAAGTCGATTCGGAGGTACTACGGACAGCCTGTGGATGATGTCTCCCTTTGCCACGCCTGTTTGTCCCTGCCAGTTATAATACTCTGAAGAAAAAGAAGGGACAACGTTATGTCACGAAGGGTACTCTGGTTGTGATGTGTATGGAGCCCACGGGGTCCCCGCCCAATTGTATGGTGGAGGCATCGGCGTCTCTAGTGGCTTCGCCCACTGTGAGCCGAATCCATTACTCGGGGGAGTTCGGCCAAGTCGACGGTATCTTGGACCATATCAGCATAGGGTCCTACCAGGCCGGAGGTATGTTTGGCCATTGTGGGTCGAAGCCTCCCGCCGGAGGGTTCATCTAGAGCAGAGCCGGGTTTGGCCATTGGGGTCCGAACTAGTTCTACGTAGGGTTCGACCACTGGGGTCCGAAGCCACTGTACGGAGGGTTCGGCCACTGGGGTCCGAAGCCACCGTAGGGAGTGTTCGACCACTATGGCCCGAAGTCATCGTGCGGAGGGTTCAGCCACTATGGTTTGAAACCACCCTCCGACTGTTTTGGCCCCTTCGGTTGACTTAGCCTTTTTGCACGGGGGCATGTTTCCTTAGCTTTTCTTTGGTGCTTGTTTAACAGTATCGGATACATCACCTTCGGCTTCTTACGAGCCCTAGCCGAAGGAGACGTGTTGACATTCCATTTCCACACTCCTACTTTAGGGTTCTTATGTACGAGTGTGTGTGTACGTGATTCTCCAATAACGACCGCTTTCCCTTTAGTTGACTCGGCCTGCTCCGGCCGAATCAGCACTTTCTTTTCGTCGAGGTCGACGGTGTTCACGGGAAAGTGGTCTTTGTCCAGCTTCATCTTTGGACTGGGGTCTATTTTCAATCGTCCTTCCTCTATGGATGATTTAACCTGTCGATGAAAACCATTGCAGTCATTAGTATAATGCGAATGTGAATCATGCCACTTATAGTATGGGCGTTTCTTTAGCTCGTCGGCACATGGAATGACTTGGCCTTTAGGCAACCTGAGAAGCTGGTTCTTCAAAAGGAAATCAAATGTTTTATCACACTTAGTTATATCAAATGGGTATTTGACTTCGCTAGGCCGATTCTTGGTGGGAGACGGTCGTAACTTAGAGCAAGTAACGGGTTTACTCTTAGCGTTCCAAACTCATTCGGTCACGTACATGTCAGCCGAACCTTCTTCCTCCTCTGATTCTTCCTCGTCGGAGTGCTCCATGACGTGGACCTTAGCTCTAGGCTTGTTAAATGTCTTAATAAACTTTTTATCCTTGGCTCGGCCTTCCTCGGCCATAGACTGTTGTAAGACTTGGCTAACTTCTAAAAAGTGTTGGTTTTCTAGTCTCTCCTTAATTTCAGAGCGCAACCCACTAAAATCTAGATCCGCCAAATCTCTTTCCAAAATATTAAGACTAAAACACCGGTTTCTGGTATATCAAAAGCGCTTGATATACTCAGAGACGCTCTCACTAGATTTCTATCTAACCGATGTCAAGTGTGAAAGCCTAAGTTCTGTTTCGCCTGTGTAAAAGTAGTCATGGAAATTTTGTTCTAATTCAGCCCACATCTGGATAGAGTTCGGCAGGAGTGCTGAAAACCAAGTGAAAGCGGTGCCCGATAGTGAGAGAGAAAATAGTATAAGTTTAAAAGCATCCAACCCACTAGCTTCTCCACATTGTGTTAAAAACTGACTGACGTGCTCTAGTGTGGTTTTGTTACCCTCACCGTCAAATTTAGTGAATTCAGGGACTCTATAGCCACGAGGGTAAGGTATCGTGTCAAAATGGTCGGGGTACGGCTTCCGGTAAACCCTAGCTCGACCCTAGGCACGAAGCCGGTGCACTCCCTAAACAGTGTACGGATCCGCTCCTCAATGTCATCCTGGCCCATTGCCTGCGTGCATCTCTCATGCGGGGGCACGACATGTGGTGGTATGTCGGTGTGTCGGCCGCGGGGTTCCTCCTCATGCGCCAGCTCGGGATGTATGACATGTTCGGGCCTATGCGCTTGTGCATGTGGCGCGGGCAGCATGGGAAAAGCTAGCATAGGTGTAGGTGGAGGTGGTGCATAGTAGGCAGTGTTAGTCTGGCCATAAGCATGGTGACTGTTCTCGGCCATAGATATCGAGGCTGGAGACACAATGGCTTTGCCGGTACTACCATCAGTTCTACTGTAAATGTGGTTTATTGGATGTACTCTAGCAATCGGAGCTAGAGGTATGGCCTCGGTAAAGCCGAACCTTCTAAGTGGTGCCTCTACTTGAGATATAACTGTCGAATCTAAACGGTTGGCTAGCGAGGCGCTAACAGCTTGGTCTACCGATGCGGCTATCTTCTGCTCAATCTCTAAAGAAGATAAACGAGGTGATACTGGTGTTACCTGGGTTCGAGCGAGGTCGGAGACGTTGATGTCGCGCTTGATGAAGCCCGCGCGTGTGTTGACGTAGCTCCCAAGCATGAGGTCCTATAGTGACTTCATCATTGCCTTGATCTCTGCTCGGTCTTTTGCGGGAATATCTTCAAGGGTAGGCGTCATGATGATGTGGTTGTCGATATCTGCGCCCCCCATGAGATCCATCGACGATGTAGTCGTAGTAGTCATTGTAGACGTACCGACGACTGATGTAGATGTACCCGTCATGTTGGCGTAGCCTTCCCTAGCGGAGTCGCCAAAAAGTGTGTTTACACGAAAATGTGCCCCCGCACTTGGGTCAGTTTGATGATCCAAAAGTGTGTGGATACTTAGGGACAAGCCTAAGCGTAACACATCACTGGCGTCGCGTTCTGACAATCCTTAACAGTGGCAAGGGGGGTGGAGTCGCCAGGTAATCAGATCACACAAAAATAATCCAATTAGCCGAAAAGAAATATATTAGATAAAATAAACCAGCAAGCTGAACGGAGCCTAACTGATTTGAAGTATATTGTACGAAGGGTATCGCCGAAGGGTACCTTTGGTGTCTGGTGCGAAGGGCCTCGCCGAAGGTAGTCTTCGGCGTTCGGACTGATCTGACCGAAGGCAGGCTCCGAACAGATCTCGACACAAAATCACCTCCGAATAGTGGGGTTCGGCGCGAAGTCTCTGACACGACAAAAATATTCCAACACGACGCATTGGCGTGACTTCTTCTGGCGCGGGGTGCAAATGTGGCGAAGCCTGACGTGACAAAGCCTATTGCGGAGCGTGTTGGTGCGCGGGACTTGGTCAAACTGACAACAGCGTGACAGTCCGGCATGGGTAGTCGAAGCAGTGTTCCCGCCGAAGGGTGTTTTGGCAGCCTCCAAAACCAGTCTCCTAGCTCTAGACACCTCCGGCGAAATGGCTTCGAATGAGGAAACCTGCAACAGAACAGAGATCAAGCCCTAATTCGGCCTAGGGACGGAATCTGCTAAGTGTTGCAGTAGAGAAACGAAGGTAGTAATCTGTTGCGTAGATTAACAGATACTTCACAGGCAAAGTAACAAGGCGATAGCAATCTGTTACGTAGATTAACGGGTACTTCACACGCGAAGTAACAAGGATTACCACTGTTTCGATGTGGCCGGTGGAGGGCTTCCAGGCAAACCCATGAAGGTTGCAGAAAAGTAAAATAAAAGTGAAAGTACGGTTCAAATCTAGGGCTTTGTGATTGATTTGTGTTGGGGGGCTTAATGAACCGGCCTCACCCCTATATTTATAGGGGCTAGTCTTCTAATCTCTAAGATTAATCTGCTAAGATTCGGTCTAATCATGCGTAGAGATAAAATTAGCCAGAATCAGACTCAAACTCTATCTCTAGAAATCCGCCTGAAGTGGGCCTTCGGTAGGGCCCGCCGAAGCCTGCTCCTCGGGCCAAAGCTTCGGCGAGGCAGGCCTCCGAAGGTAATAGGCCTGCTGGAAGACCTCTGAAGCCTAGAGCTTAATGGGCCTTTGGCCCTGTAGGGCTTCGGCCCGATCCAGGACAAGTTTATTTTTGGCCCAAATTACCAAAATTGATATTTTGACAATCTTGACCATTTAATGCCATTTTTGCTATCAACAGTTGGTCATTTCGTTCAATTCAGTTTTGTTCCGCTTATTTTACTTTCGTTTAGTTCAAATGAGGCAATGACTAGATTTGAAATGGTGATGGAAGAGCTCTTATCATCTTGGCTGTCATTGTCCTAAGTAACGATGGAGGGAGGAAATGGTGAGATTTGGTGAAGCAGTAGCAACAACAACATAAAGACACTAGAGAGCCCATGGTCAGGAGGATCTCAAGGTAACACCAGCCACCATCGAGTGGATGTTAGAGTGATATCAGTTATCGTCGATAGGGCTTAGGGTGAAACGACAGATGTCAAGTAGAGAGAGGGAGAGAGATGTGTGGAATGGTTATGAATATAGAGGGGTATGAGAATTTATATTAGTGATGTGCGTTTTCAAGTTAGTATTCTTTTGACCACTTAAATTTTAACATCACTAGTAACGGACATATAAGGCACAAATCTCTAATGATGATCATTAGTGATAGGTATCGTATAGGCTCATCACTAATGGTCACAACTATAGTTTTGCTAAAGGGGTAAATGGATTGAGCGGATATGGGTAGTCACTACTCATACACGTACCTGTTTATCCATCGGTCTAAGGTACGGCCTAATAACATACCCATGGGTATAAAATTAGAATCATACATGATAATAATAGGGTTTTTGCCTATAAATAAATGGGTAATCATGCATAATTGCCATCCCTAGTAACACCCCATTAGTGATGGACATTCTATATGACCATCATTAATGGTAATGCATATAAGAAGGTAAAAATATTTTGTATTTTAGGAGACATATAAACGTAGTTGTCTATAGCAAGTCATAAGTCACATGATTTTTCTTATGTGTAGTTTCTAAGATTTGAACTTAAAGACCTCTACCTCCATATGATGTTTTCTTACACAAGACTATGCTATTTTTTTGCTTCAGGTCTCTAAAACTTATAATATAAATTTGTTACTTCTGGATTACATTAAATGAAAAAGTTATCAACTGCAAAGTTGTAAATCTCATCGATATCTATAGCTTTGATAGATAGAATATCTTCATCCAATATCATTTGAAAAAACAAAACAAAAAATATATAGATTATCCCCTCAAGTATTACCCTTCAGTCGAATGTTGCTCTCAATTAAAAAACTAGGCTTCTAACTCATGAACTACTGACATGACAGTCCATGCTTGCAGTTTTACTAACATGACAGTCCACGCTAGAGGTGGCTGTCCACGTGGCTGCACGCTGATATATGAACAGTGGGACCCACTTGTAAGCGACACAAAAAAATTCTATCTCTTATCATTTTCTTTTCTTTCTTTTTCTTATTTCTTTCTTTTCTTTTTTCTCTTTCCTCCCCACAATGCCTCTGCGCCATGTCATCATGTTCCTGTGCCACTGTGATAAGCGAAGCTACACCGTTGTGCCGTCGTGTCGCACCCCTGTGCCATGCTGTGGCGCCACCACAGTCGTGCCTCACCGCCTGCGTGTGGTGCTCTTCACTCTCCTGCCACGGTTTTGGCCATGAGAAAAAAAGGAAGGAAAGAAGATAAAATAAAAGAAAAAGGAAAGAGCTAGATAAAAATTTTATGTACCAGTGACAAGTGGTGGGTCCCACTATTTAGATGCTAGTGTTAGTAATTAGCTCTCGGGGAGGAGAGGGGGACCGAGTCCCTCTCCTCCCTGAAAACTCGGACTCAGCCTAACAGACCCCCTGGTCTTCAGGCGCCCTGATCGGGGGCGCCCCAACCGAATTGGTTGAGGGGCCCCTCTCGCGCGGCACATAAAAGGGGAAGTTGGGCGCATGAACAGGTTGTTGTTCATACGCCTAGCTCCACCCACTTTTCTGGCTACCGATCTAAGCTGTGCCGAAGCGACGGGAAGCGTCCTCAACTCCACTCGCCGGACTCACCAGAATGGTCATGGCGTTCTTCCTCGTCATCGCACATCGCACAAACCCAGATGTAACCCTAAACAAATGCCCTGCTAGTCCTAGACCTAGAGATCACCTAAGTAGTGTTCTATCAATGGTATCAGAGCAACGTAGGGCTAGGCTAGCTAGGGTTTGGGCGTCATACCGATGCCATTTTTTTGGTACCTAAGACTCTCTGTAAATACCTAAGTACCCGCACTAACCCTAAGATAAGCCCCCGTTAACCTTCGATTAACACCCCTAAGTACCCCAAAATCCCCTCTGTTTCCCCTATAAAAAACCCTCACAGTAAGTCTTCGGGTAAGAATAAACACAAAAAAAATTAAGAACAGAACAGAGGGGGCTCAGATCCAGAAGTTAGGGTTAGGGTTTTCACCCTAACCTTAACCCTAGCTAAGAGGAAAAGGGAGTCGGGGTCCTCACCGTGCCCCTTGCCTCCTGCGCCGCCGCTTGCCAGAGTGGGCGTGGCCGGCCGAGTCCTAGCCGCCGCGGACCACCTCGACGGAGTGCCGCTCACCCTCGGGTGAGCGCGCGCACCGGCGAGCGGGCCCGCAACAACGCCCTCCGCCGCTCAGCTCACGCAGCCGCGCGCCGCGCGCCGCCGTTGCTCTCGGGCCGGGTGGAGGGAAGGGGAAAGTGATTTAGGGTTAGGGTTTCCGGCCGGCTGGGATCCTTTTAAGCGGGCTACGATCGCGCTCGGCCGTCGGATCAGATCCGACGGCCAGCACTGATCGGGCATAATTAAGCCCAGGAGGGGGAGCACTTTTGCGGCCCAGGCCCAAGATGGCCGCGCGCGGGGGGGGGGAACCTGGCCAAGGCCAAGGTTGGCTTCGGCCTGCCAAAAGTCTCTGTTGGGCCATGTTTTGGGCTGAATTTCTTTTTTTTATTTTCCAGAATTAAAATAATTGCTTTTCTGTTTTATTTATTCCTAGAAATTAAGAAAATTGCCCAAAAATGAGATAAAATTAAGTTTAATGCGGGAAAAATTTAGTAAAATTTAATCATGATTATTAGCACTGTTCTGAATTTTTGAGTAATTTTAGATCTTTTTTATGTTATTTTCTGATTTAAATTAGTCCAACGACTTTTTTTATTAGAAAATAATTGTTTTTAAGTATTTAAATTTAGAATTTTGCTGATGATTAAACAGTGTATTATTTTAGTTTGAGTATTCAGCTGTGCTATCACTGTTAATCATATCACTTTGCAGCATTTTTAAGCATTTTCATAATGTTTTCCTTATTGAATTTAGTCAAAGGACTATATTTAATTGGGAAATATTGATTTAGAACTTTTTGTTTAAGTTTAAATTCAAGTTTTATTATTGTTTTAAGCAGTGTATTAATTAAAATTAAGCCTTCCGCTGTACTATGTTGTGCACACACTGTTTAAAATTAGTACTATGTTGCAAATTCAGAATTTTATTACTGATTAAGAAGTGTATTAATTAGTTTTAAGTCTTCCGCTGCGAATACACTGTTTTAAGATTAGTACCATGTTCATCCTATCAATTAAGTACCATTTATTCTGTCAATTAAATTTGAACCAACGAGATAATTTAATTTGGCATTATAAATGTTGTATTTTGTTAACATAGTGATTTTTTTTCTCCTGACCAACGTTGGTGATGAAATTGTCGTGGTTCAGTTGAATTGATTCTATTTCTGCCCAACGGTGATGTAGAATTAATTCGCCTTTTAAGTTTTAAGTATGTCACATGTTGATTTTGACCAACGTTAAATTTTCATGTGTCATATTATGTCTGTTATAATATATTTTGATAATGTTCCTTATTAGAAATGTGCTAAGTAAAATCTCCATCATTGGGTCTCTCAATGATAAGAACTATGGTTCATGGAGAGAAGATATTAAGATAGAATTTGCGCTATGGGACATAGATCTTGCTTTAACGCTTGATTGTCCCACTGAGCCTGTGGAGCTAGTGATCTATGACGATGAGATCTGGGAGGCTTTTGTCGTAAGGTCACTAGACTTCACAACTTTAAGAATTAAGTATGGCTTAGAGCGAATTAAGTGGAATCAGTCGAACCAAAAATGCTTAAAGATAATTAAGAGGTCTATTTTGGACAAGGTTAGGGGTTCTATTCTACCTTTCGATACTGCAAAACAGTATCTGAGGAAGGTGGTAAGTCAGTCCATAGGACCCCACCATGTGTATGTTAGTAAGCTTATTAAGAAACTCATCACTGTAGAATACTGCGGTGGAGGAGTTAGAGAGCACATACTAGATATGGAGATCTCTGATGGTTTCCTTATCAATTTGGATTTTGATGTCTCTCCTTAACGACTTTAAGCATTTTGTGGTCAACTACAACTTCCAGCCTGAAAACTGGAGTTTAGACATGCTGATTTCAAACTATGTATAAGAATTAAGAGAGCACATCGTGATTTAGGTCATAATGTGCAACATAAATAAAGGGGAAGAAGCATTATAAGACTCGTTCTAATAATGCTAAGAACTCCTCTTATAAGCTCAAATAAAGGAACATGATGTTTTGAAAGGCATGTACAGACATTGTAAGGAGGAACACCACATGAAGGAATATGTGAAGTTCCCAAAATAGATGTACAAGAATGGTAATAAATGAGTTTTCGTACTTATAAATAAAGTCTTTAGTCTTGCTTTTGAGCATGACAAACTTTATTTATTTTCTCGGGATGATTGTATCATCTGAGAATAATGATAAGAGCAAAGAATTGATGACGTATTTTTTAAATTATGGCACTATCTAATAGGCCATATTTCGAGGGGGAGGATTGAACGTTGAGTCAATTCTTCCGCTTTAGTTTCTTCAGACTAAGTCTTAAATACGTCAAATAAGTTAAGAAAGACACGAAATTAAGTTTAATGATTGTAGTAATTTTTTATCTCCTGACCAACGTTGGTGATAAAGTTATTATGTTTAAGTTCAATTGATTCTAATTCTGCCCAACGGTGATTTATGATTAATTAATTAACATTTATCCAATCTAAGAGCGATCAGATCATTAGTTGCTCTGGATAAATTTAAGATGTTTTAAGACTGATTCTTATATCAGCATGATCTAAAGTTTAAAAGAGTAAGATCTGACCATGCTACGGTCAATATACCCCGTATGGCCGATTTCTTGAACCCTTTTGCAAGGTTCTATAGAAAATGACAAAATAGCCCAGTATTTTATACCGGGTGTACCTCAGCAAAATAGAGTGGCTATAAGGTGCACTCGCACCTTAGTGGACATAGTAAGTAGTGTGGTAAGTTATTCCATTCTACCGATTAATTTGTGGATGGAGGCATTAAAACCACCATTCATATTTTAATTGGATCCCTAATAAGTCTGTGCCTAAAAGCACCATAAGAATTATGGATAGGACAATAACCATTTTCTAAATTATTTTAGAATAAGGGTATGTCGTCCTGCTAAGGCTATATTTTTAACCCAAATATTAATAAGTTAAAGTCCCAAGACAGTAAGTTGTCAATTTTATTGACTGCAAAGATAAGTCTAAGTGATCTTGTTTTTTAATGTCCTAACAAACATGTTAAGTTTGTAGAAACGAGACATGCATTTTTTAGAAGATGCTTTAATCAGGGGGGGCACGGTACTTAGAGAAATTAATCTTGAAGAGAAGTGGGTTAGTGAATCCACTCCTATGATTCAAGAGCAATTTTTCCATGTACCTGTGGTAGTGTCCTTTGTCCAACACTTGAGTTTGGACCTTCACTAGCGACATCTATTGTACATAAGGCTTCTGTTATTCAGGAATGTGCATTTCTAGATGATGCTAATGAAGAAGTAAAGGAACAACTCTCTAACTCAGTAAATAATGTGTCGACTCAGCTAAGAAGCAGATTAAATAAGACATTTTCGTATGTCTTATTTAAAGATTTTTTAAGAATAATTAAGGCATATTATGACTTAGAACTGCATCAGATTGATATAAAGACGACATTTTCAATAAGTTTTAAGTGAGAATGTCTATATGACACAACTAAGTGTTTTGTCATAGAAATGAAAGGAAATTTTAGGATGTCGTTTATCTAAGTCCATTTATGGACTTAAATAAGTTTAAGTAAGGGCACCTAAAATTTAATTAGAGTATTAGAAAATTTGGGGTTTTAAGGAGAATGAAGAGGACAACTGAATTGAAGTTAAAGAATAGGAAATTTATTTTCTATTCTTGTATGTGGATGATATTCTACTTGCAAGTAGTGATGTCAGTCTACTATCAGATACTAAGAAATTCTTGTCCTCTTGTTTGATATTAAGTATCTTGGAGAAATTTTCCTATATGTTAGGATTAGAGATTCTCTAAGATATATTAAGGGGGTATTAAGATTATCGCATACGGCATACTAGAAGATATACTGAGAAACTATATAGTATGCATGCGTATAAGCTATCGCCTGATCCGATAGTCAAGGGTGATAAGTTGGGAACTTTTAGTATCCCAGGAACCAATATGAGATCGATCGAATGAGATTGGTTCCATATGCTTCTGCTGTCGGAAGCCAATGTATGCTCGATTATGTGCTCACCCTGACTTAGTTTATGCCGCCGGGATGCTTGGCAGAAATCAGAAAATCCAGAAATAGATCACTGGATTAAATTAAGAAAGCCTTGAGTTTTATTTAGTCACAAAGACCTCATGCTAACGTATGTAAGATTAAATAACCTAGAGATTGCGGATTATTCAAATTAAGACCTTGCAAGATGAGTGAATGCTAAGTAGTCCACATTAAATTGTGTATTCACACTCGCAAAGGGAGTTGTGTCGTGGAAAAGCTCCAAACAAACTGTGACGGTATCTTCCACGATGTATGCCGAGTTTGTAGTATGTTATGAGGTCGCCAGACAGGCACTATGTTTTAAGAAATTTATTCCGGTTTTAAGAGTGGTTGACAGCATTTTAAAACCACTTAAGTTATACTGTGACAATGAGTCAGCGGTATATTTCTCCTATAACAACAAGTAGTGTGTTGCTGCCAAACACATCTAAGTTAAGTGTTATATTGTTGAGGAGAGAATCCAAGATCAAATGATAAGTAGAGCATATAAGCACCAAGCGAACGCTTGCGGATCCGCTCATAAAAGGCTTACCTCCCACTGTGTTCAGAGAACACTTAGTCGACATGGGTTTAAGGTAAGCCTATGATCTATGGATTTATAAGGGACCAAAATAAGTTAAGAAACTATTTCAAAATAGAAATGTGCATTGTAGTTGTTGAGTCATATAGTACGTAACTGACTATTGTGATGCAACATGCTCTATGCATTGATCTATGATGGAATAGATGTAATGTTAAGTTAAGTTAAGAACTAAGTCGAGATCTAGGGGAGAATGTTAGTAATTAGCTCTCGGGGAGGAGAGGGGGACCGAGTCCCTCTCCTCCCTGAAAACTCGGACTCAGCCTAATAGACCCCTTGGTCTTCAGGCGCCCTGATCGGGGGCGCCCGAACCGAATTGGTTGAGGTGCCCCTGTCGCGCGGCACATAAAAGGGAAAGCTGGGCGCATGAACAGGTTGTTGTTCATACGCCTAGCTCCACCCACTTTTCTGGCTACCGATCTAAGCCGTGCCGAAGCGACGGGAAGCGTCCTCAACTCCACTCGCCGGACTCACCAGAACGGTCATGGCATTCTTCCTCATCATCGCACATCGCACAAACCCAGAGGTAACCCTAAGCAAATACCCTACTAGTCCTAGACCTAGAGATCACCTAAGTAGCGTTCTATCAGCTAGCACGCAGCCATATTGACTGTCACGTGATTGCTACGTCAGCAAAACCGTCATAATAAATCATCTCGATGGGTTATTTATCTGATATAGATTAGTTCAGGGGTTAAAATCTTGATTTTTTAGTTGGAGAGATCATCTGCAGGGTAATACTTGAGGAATAATCTATACTTTTTCTTTAAAAAATACTCCTATGTGTCTGTCTTTAGTGATGATCTTATGGGACACACATCACTAAAAATATGTCTTTAGTAATGGATATCCTATAGGCTGGTCAATAAAAACTGGTTTAGAATTTAGTAGCTCGAGATCTCTCATTAGTAATAAGCGTTGTTGTGACTCATCACTGTATATATGTGTTTAGTAATTGTTGTAAATGTACCCATCACTAAATATATGTGTTTAGTAATTATTGTAAATGTACCAGGGGCGGAGCCAAAGGTTGGGGTGGGGGTCCTAGGAACCCCCTTGCAAAAAAAAATTAGTTATTATTGTTATTTTTTCACCTTTTGTACACCCCCTCAGATTTAATTCGGTGTACCGTTTAAAGCGGTGCAGCCCCTTCAGTTTTACTCTAGCTCCGCCACTGAAATGTACACGTCACTAAATTTATAGTAGTGACGACGCAAGTTCTTTACTCCTTGATAAATATCTTTGAAAATCATTTATGTGATATTGAAAATTAGAGGGTTAAGAAGATCAAGAGGATGAAATGATCATACAAAAATAAGGACTTAAGCAACAGATGGCATGTAGTGATGGATGAATATTGGATAGTAGCTAGTTTGCGTAAGATGAAGGCACAAAGGGGAGGAAGAAGCGTGCGGGGGAGGGGATCAAGTAGAGGCGCAGAGGCTTAGCCTCACCCTATCCACCCCTACATACGACCTATATAGCTAGCCTCCATCGTCGTCTCCGCGCAGCCGGGGACCATGCACACCTACGAGCTCTCACGTCTCCTTTCTTTGCCATAATTAAGGTTAGGTTCTATTTTTTTAGGACACGTACAACCAACGGATAACTATTGTCTTCAAAATTTGAAAATTTACAATATAAACAATTAAATAGGTAATAAGTATAATTCATCTATTTAGTTGTCTATAAAATATTTAATATTTCTAGTTGATCTGTGCAATTTTTAAATGTGGGTTGAGTGTGTTAAATTTTTTTCGCATGGGAGCATGCGCCGGCACCGCCACCTGTTGAAGAGGCGGCATCGCTATCTTTCTTCTTTACTGCAGTAAGCACTACAACAAAACAAAAGATTTTCGTCGGCCAATATAACTTCCGTCGGCTTTTGGGCAAGCCGACGGAAGTTAAATAACTTCTGTCGGCCTCTGGAGGCCGACGGAAGTTAACTTAACTTCCGTCGGCTTTAATGCTGGCCGACGGAAGTTAGCGGGGATTTTTTCTCGGCCGCTCGGATCCCCCTAACTTCCGTCGGCCAGCATTAAAGCCGACGGAACTTAGCTAACTTCCGTCGGCTTTAATGTTGGCCGACGGAAGTTAGGGGGCTTTTCCCCCAACCGCGCGCGCGTACAGGGAGCCCTAACTCCCTGTACACGCGCGCACTCCCGCCCGTTCCCCGCCGCCGCCGCTTCGCCGCCTCGGCCGCCGCCCGCCCGCCGCCGCTTCGCCGCCCGCCCGCCCTCGCCCGCCCGCCCGCCGCCCGCCCGGCCGCCCGCCCGCCCGCCCGGCCGCCCGGCCGCTAGCTAAGGTTGTTTTTGTAAAATTTACTCGTTGCAGACAGCACGAAACGGAGCGTTGTACACGCTCTTACGGCTCCAACTACATCTTTAATGAAGTTAGAGCAGCAGTTTATAGGTTAAAGTTTTGTGGAATTTGAGCCGTGAATAAATAATTGTAGAGTCCATGGTTCATCATAGAAATATAATATAATAATTCAGATTATTGCTGGCTCAAAGTGCAAGCAGACATATATTGAGCCAACTTATTATAATTTGTAATCTAAAATACAGTAATGTAATAAGATAGTATAACCCATATTTTCAATTTATTATTCTAGAAAAGATTAAAATATTTTATTAAGCTTTGGTAAAAATTACCAAACATTATTACATACCCAGCCCCGACCCTCACCATCTGAATGCTTAATTTTGAGGGCATTATAGCATTTTGTCATCCAAACACAATAATCTAACTCCAGCGTGCAGTGAAACGTCGAATTGAACCACCACAAAAAGACCTAGAGCTAGCTATGCATGGCTGCTGCGGCTCTCGATTGTCGTCTGTTCTGGTTTGCCGATCCCTAAAGTACTGGAAAAAAATTGGGTGGAACATGTATCCACCAAAGTTATAGTGTATACCTTTTTGATTTGTTACGCCTATCCTTAGCCCTGATCTAATGGCCATTTCGATCCGGCTCCCAAACGCATGATTTGGTGGCTCTTTTTGCATGCACAGCTCGGCTCTTCATTTAGATGGCTCGTCAGATTAATTAATATTTTATTTACACTTCGATTAATTAATATTTTGTTGTATCTTCCGCAAATTATTTAATATTTTTTTATTGATCTTCCGCCGCTTAGAGCACCTACAATGTGAGGAACTATAAACTAGTATTAGATTGATATGTGGTAAAGTTGTTTTTTAAGAAAAAAAATACTACAATATATAGTACTAGAGGTGTGTCTCTTAGCAAAATAAAAAATATAAAAATTGTACTCCCTCGGTTAACTTTTAAATGACGCAGTTGACTTTTAACTCAATGTTTGACCATTCGTCTTATTCAAAAATTTTATGTAAATATGTAAAAATATAAGTTATACTTGGTGTACTTTCAGTAATAAAACAAATTATAACAAAATAAATGATATTTAAAAAAGTTTTTTGAATAAGATGAATGGTCAAATATTAAGATAAAAGCCAATTGCATCATTTAAAAGTTAACGGATGGAGTATTATTTAATTTGAAGGACTAGTATCTATGTTTAGAACTCATATCTTACTTAGCACTACCTTCTTAATGTATGAAACTAGTACTAAAGCAAAAAGATTCTCTTAGAGCAACTCTCCTATTCAGGCCCTCAAACTCATTTTTGAGACCCCGCGAGAAAAATCGAGATCAGGATCCTTACTCGACTTTCAAAAATAAGAGTACTCTCAAAAAAGGTCACCAAGCCCTCATTCCCAGGGTCCCCTATCCCGACTCTCATCTACGCCACGTGGGCCGCACTCAAATAAGCGAAAAGCCCACGTGATGTGGATGAGAGACGGGATAGGGGTCATTGGGAATAAGGGATTGGTGGCCTCTTTTGACGGCCATCTTATTTTTAACAGCTCTCTTATGGATACTTATCCTTCAAATTAAATAATATTATTTTTTGATTTACTAATTGTCCATTGGATAGAATATGCATTATTTTATATTTTTTATTTTGTTAAGAATCACACCTCTAGTATTATACATTGTAGCATTTTTTCTAAAAAACAATTTTGCCACATGTTAATCTAATACTAGATCAGCAAAAAATATTAAATAATTTACGGAACGTGCAACAAAATATTAATGAATCGAAGCGTAAATAAAATATTACATGCAAATAAAGAGTCGAGCCGTGCATGCAAAAAGAGCTGCCGGATCGTGCGTTTGGGAGTCGGATCGAAATGGCCGTTAGATCGGGGCTGAAGACAGGTGTAACAAATCCAAAGAAGGTATGCACTGTAGCTTCAGTGGATTTTAGATATTAATGAGTTATTAATTAATGTATATTTTTTTATTTGTTTCTATTAAATATAATGCTTTAGTAAATACAGCGTACAAAATGAAAAGTAAACAATACTACTTTAAGAATATAAATGTCCAAAATGTAGACTAAAATACAAAACGACTTAAGTCTGTTTGAATCAAGGGGCTAAAGCAAAGTGACTAAAATAAAGGCTAAAATTTTAGTCACCTCTGTTTGGATCCAAAGACTAAAAAGGCCTAAAATATTTATGATGGGTGGAAAGGGGACATTTTAGCCCCTCTTAACTCTTCCTTGGAGGCTAATGGCCTAAAAAATTTTAGTCTCTTTTACCTATTTGGATTTTTAGCCCCTAAAATAACTAAATTTTAGCTCCTTGGATTCAAAAACCCCCTAAATGAGTAAGCGAGGCGGCATTCATTTCATGTGTATGCCGGGCGATACATGGAATATATGGCACACTGCACGCACGCGTGCACAGTGATCAATCTGAATTCTAAACCCGATCTCCGATCACGGGCCTAGACATGCATGCAGAGTTGCAGATACGGCAGAGTAATATGTATATATATCACGTCCATTTGCGAATGTCTACTTGTGCGTCGTGCGTGGTAGCGAGTACCGTACCTTGCGTAGATACTAGCTAGTAGATCAGTAGATCTCAACCAGACATAGCATGCTGTGCCCATGCATGAACATATATGATGAAGAGTGTAATGTGCATGCAGCTCGCATCTTGTACTTAATCATACCTAGCTATAACGTGGCAGTGGTGCGTGTCAGGGTTTCACAGCGGTTTTTGGATAATATAGTCCCCCTTGTGCATACCGCATGCATCCCCGATCAGCCAGACACACAACTAGAGATTATCTGTGTGCGTGAATACATATCAATATTTATCAGTTTTAATCAAAAGTAGAGACACTTTGAATATTAATTGCAAAACAAGGCTAAAACAAACAATTATTCTAACTATTATGATACTGGCTAGTACACTACTTTGGATTTTTAAATTAATTATACAACTTTTATACTAAATAATTTTATTATTTAAAAAAATTAAGTCAAATCCTAGCTAGAACCTTAAATCAAAACTGATTAGTATACGTGAAAAGAGAGTCCATCGATCTAGGCCTAGCTCCTCGCTTGTATTGAATTTTTATCACATTTCTATAAAAATCTTTAAAAATTTTAAATAACCAGTTAAAATAATTATATTATATTAGTCTTAGGGCATGTTTGTTTCAGCTTCTGACAGTTGCAACTAGTTTTAGAATCTGATTTAGAAACAAACAGTCCAGATTCTTGATTCAGATTGTAAAAATCAGTAGATGTAGAATTTAAAAATAAACTAAAATCTAAAACCTAGAAAACACCCATTACTCAGACTAGCTAGTTATTATAAACTGAAACAAGCGGCCCTTGCATGTGAAATATTTGTCTCCGATTGTGATGTTAGTGGTGCCGGCCTGCCGGGTATAGTATAACATATTGGATGCGGCGTAGAGGATCCGGAGCACGCGTGCTGCGGGGGTGGCAGCAACGAGAGCGATGGATGGGCAGTCATCATTCCATTTGCCCAACTAACAAACCGAACGACGTCTCCTCTCTCTTTCTCTCTCCCTCTTCTTCCTCCTCTCCTCTCATCCGTCGCCCACGCACACACGTGACACTCACACTCATACCGTCATATATGGTCCCAACTTGTCCACCTCTATCTCTACATCTAATTAAGGTGTTTGAGCTCTGGCTCTGACCACTCTCTACATATATAATTATCATTGCTGCAGGTAATGAGTAATAATCGCATAACCCATCCAATTAGCCACTTTCTACACAAAACTTTACCAACTTCTTTCTCTCGTTTGATCCATCCCTTCTTCTCTCCATATGATTGCGTGATGCATGGCTATGGCCAAATGGCTCTAGCTTTTCGGCCTGCCCCCTCGAAGCGATGAGCTCTATGTTGTCGAGTGTGTGACTCGTGATCTTTTGGTTTTTGCACTTTGCAACCCTCTCGTTGGAAAAGTAGCCTTTCTCACTAAACTTTTGCCATAATCGTCACATAGTGGGCCGGTCAAACCGCACACGGAATAATATGGAAGCGTGAGTATATATGTGAGTATATACGACTACTATGAATTATATTAGAACAGTTTGTTCTAACTTATAAAAAAACTTGGTTCTACTATCTTACTGAATTGTTATAATCTATCAAATGATTATTGGGCAGAAAACAAAAGAAAAAACTAAATTGTTATAATTCAAAGCTGAAACAAACCAGGTTTGACATATAAATAGATGTTTTTAGTTTTTTCATAGTTTAACTTTCTCTAACTTTGACCGGGTTTATGGAACAACAACTGTAATATTAATTAGTACTCCCTTCGTCCAAAAATGTTAGACTATTACTTTTTCCATCAAAACCAAGGAAAAAATTTAATAGTACTACTATTACATGCATGAAACCACATGGCTATTAAATTTCTCATATATTCATTCTAATGCATTAAATAATGCTGCTATTTCATACATAAAACCAAATGGCTAGCATTATAAACGAAACTTATTTAATACTTGAGTTTAAGCAAACTACAAATAGATCTAAGATTTTTGGAAAAATTAAAAATATAATAGGTCTAAGATTTTTGGATGGATGGAGTATTATTAAATCCAGTATAAATTATGTCTTGATAGTATACCAATTTGATGGTATAGTTATTAATATATTTTCTATATTTTTCTATATAAACTTAGTTAAAGTTAAAAAATTATTTGATTTAAGAGACAACTAAAATATCTCACAATATATAACGCAAGGAGCTATAGTATTTCACATACAGCGTACAGGTGTTGGAAAAAATGCTAACACAAGTATTAACAAAATTTACTCTAGATGCAAAAAACACAACTAATTACTTACGGCAAGTACAGGTAATGGAAAAAAATGCTAACACGGATATCAACATAAATTACTCCGGATGCAATAAATTAACTAATAGATGTTGGCTATCAACTAAGGCCCTGTTTGGTTTTGATATGCTAAAGTTGAGACACTAAACTTTATTCCCGAGCGTCTTCAAGATATTCTCTAAATTTTATTCCCTAAATCTCATATATCTCTATCTCTAAAAATCAATCAATCTATCAACTTGCTAAGCTATTCTTATATTTAAGAGAGATGAATAGTAATTTAGGGAATGGATTAGAAAAAGAATTCATTTAGGGTGATTGCTAGAGCTTTATTTTTTACCAAAATACCTAAATTCAAATTTAAGTATCCGTATAGGTAATATCTTAATACACTCTTAATCCCTAAACTGTCAAACATGGTGATCAAAAAGACTAAACTTTAGTCCATAAATTTTAGTCCTTTAGTTTTTAAGAAGTTGCTAAAAGGGACTAGATACCCCATCCTCGACTCTCCACCCTCATTAGGAGTAGTTTGGTCATAGTTAAGTAAATAGGAGCGAGATTAAAATTTAGTTTACTCTGCATTAACCAAACAAGACTTATTAGTAATAAGCGATTAACCGAGATGGAATAAACGTAGTACTGAAAATTTATAGATATTTCCTTGGACCGTACGGAAAGCATGGCCTCGGCACGCAGCAGCAGTGCAGGCAGAGAGGGGTCGCTTTTGACATGCGCGCTCGAGAGGTCATCATTAACTAGCTGTGCAATTATTCTACAGACGAGTCATGGAGATCGATGATATTGTTCCATCACGCAACATATATATGGGGACATGCATGGGTTCTACCGTGACTGTGTGAGGGAGCTGCAAAAAAAGATTGTGTCAGACAATGCTCCAAAAAATGATCTTTTCATATAAATATTTGATTTTTTAGCTTGTTTTCTTTAGTTACTGCCTATATAATTAGTAGGTGCTAGCTACGGAGTGACAATATTCAATGCAGAGATTATATTATACTTACTCTTCCGTTAAAAAAATAAGTCGTTTTAAGTTATTAATTAGCGTGTATTTTCCAAGTTATTAATTAGTGTCTATTTTTCTTATTTGTTCTTATTAAATATAATGGATACTAAAGATAGTGTTGAAAACGAAAAGGAAAAGTACTACTTTAGGGTATAAACATCTAAAATACAAAATAAAATATAAAACGATTTGTTTTAGATAACTATTGATACAAATCTAAAACAATTTATTTTTGAATACCAGAAAGAGTATACCTTTTATATTTTACTAACAAGTGGAGTTATTTAAAATGTGGACTAGGAGATCCTCAATTAACATAATAGAGAGCAGCGGTGGACCAGAGGGGTGCAAGGGAGGCGTGCCAACTCCTACCGCCGGGAGTACTCCATATATTTAATGTATATTTTTTAATTGTTTTGTATATTTCTTTATAAATTATTATATAATTTTAATATTTTTATTATGATTATGATTTTATATTTAATATTAATTTAAAATAGTGAATAATTTATATAGTTGACATGTAGAAGTTAGGCCCCCTAAAATTTTTTATGCATTTGCCACTGATAGAGAGTATATGCTTAAATTTTTCTTTTCAATCATCTCATCTAAAAATTATGTTCCACCTGGTTGATGAGGCCGTGCATTTAAATTATTTCTCTATATCATTAATCTATATAAAAATACTAAAAATAAATTTTTTGGCTAATGGAAAGAGTGCTGACTTGCAAAGGGAACAACCGAAAAGAAGACAGAGATCTCCTACACACACATATCGAGAGAGAGTGATCTACTACAAGTGCAATGCTTGCATGTCTCCTCTGCTGGGGTGGCCTGCTGCAGAAAAAAGACGAAAAGGAGGAAAGGGAATTTTGTTATGAACGTCCAAATACCAAAAAGTTGCTGATCCGTGTCCTCGGATCGTGTGATGCTAATCATCGAGTGGCTAGCTCTTGATGGATTCGGATCCAATACTATGGATATCTCACTATGTAACGTATTTTATTTCAGATTCAATTACAAATACAAATATTTTTGAATATGAATACAAAATAAATAGCTAGAATTTGAATACAAATTCGAATGTTTATTAAATTTAACATAGGATTTTTGGCACCGAATATGAAATTTTTGGCCCCGGGTGCGAAAGATGTGAAAATTTTATTTGTCGAAATTTTTTGTTGACTGTCTCAAATTTACCACCCGACAAATATTTTTAAAAAATGTCAAATATGTTTTCCTTTTATTGACAATTTTTCTAAAACATTGTAAAATTTAGTGGGTAGGGCCTAAAAATAAAAAAAATGAATATGATTTTTCGGATAATTTATTTCATTATTTCATGTACTTGCGGTTCAATTTTGACATGTTTCAATTTAAATACTAAAAAATTAATTAATGAATTAAAAAATAGCTAACTAACCTAGAAAAATACTATTTTTTATGGGATAAGATATGATGTATTTTGATTATAGAAAAAGTTTTAAATTCAAACGAAGATTTAACGATTGATTTGCTTCTGAACTCAACACATTCCTTCTTTAAATCCAAATTCATTGTGAAATCCCGATTTTTTTTGGATTATTCTCTCTCCTGGCCAAGCAGCCATCGCCATTGGCCGTAGCTAGCCTGGCTGCATGTGCACGCATGTGCTTGGCCAATCGCCGCCTGGCCGCGCCACATCGCCGCGTGCCTGCACGCTTGCGCGCCCGCGCCGGCCACCCGCTGGGTCGCGCGCCCTTGCGTGCCCGCGCTAGGCCGCGCGCCTGCGCCTGTGCGTCTCCCGCGCCGCGCCTTGCGCCCAATCGCGCGTCGCGCCGCCTCGGTTCCCAATCTCTGCAGCCACGCGCTACAGCTTGCCGCCTCGCCTGCTGCGCCTGGCCACTCGCCTTCCACCGCAGCAGCAGCCGCGTTCTCTCGCCCCGCGTCCTATCCCGTCCGCACGTCCCGTCGCTATTAACCCGCATGTCGTTGCCCACGCCGTCCGTGCAAACAAGAGCCCCCAAGTACCAACCGAATCTCCCTACGCCCCCATTCAATCCTCAGACTACCCTTGAGTGCCTCCCGTCCTGAGACCGAGCTCCGCCGCAAGTTCCGCCAAAAATCGCCGGAGTTCCTTTCGCCACCCACCTCGGTACGTCGCAAGTTCTCTCCATCCATTACCCTATTTCTTTAATCGAGGCCTGGGCCTTGATCTACATCCCTCACTCTACCCATTTTCACAGCCACTGCTGTCGGATTTCGACCTCACCGAAAACCCCCAAATCTCGCCACCAAACATCAACCCTTGGCAAGGTATAATATTTCGTCGATTCCTTTATCCTGGAGCATCTCTATAGCAATTACTTCATGTTACCTAGATTAGTTAGCTTAATAGATAGCCTTATCTCGCCGGCGGCGAAGTTCACTTTCTAGCCACTTGGATTGTCGTCGCCAGCCTTGTATAAGCCATTGTGGCTCGATCGGAGCATACCCGTAGCACCGAAATAGCCCGTAGATGGTGAAAATGAACCCCGTTGTTCCACCGAAGCTCCACCTCCGTCATGAAAATTCCCAAACCGAGCCCTCTGTTCTTCACCCTATACCCCAAACCGTAGCTTTATTTGGAAATCCAACCGTAGATCATGTTCATAATATTATGTAGAATCTACGGTTAAAATTTGGGGTCAATCGGAGTTGAAACGAAGAAGTTATGCTCCGGAGAAATTTCAGCCGTCCGTAGTCGTCTTCAACCTCCAGCCACTGCGAGCTTCTCTGTTTTCCTGCCCCTGTCTAGCGGGCCCCACTGGTCAGCTACGCCTGCTGGCTGCGCCCTCCCACGCGCATGCGCATGGCCCTGCACACATCATTGCCACCGTCTCTCTTTTTGGGCCAGCCCGATTTCAATGAATAGTATTTTTTTTCTATTTTTCTGAAATTTAATCCGTAGGCCCATTTAAACAGCATACGCAGTGCTGTTTCTGTTTTCAAAAAAAAATGTAAACCTTCGATAAATCATATAAAATCCGTCGTAGATCCGATCGACTCCATTCCAGAACCTAAATTCATCTAAAAATCCTAAGTTTATTTTGGCACTGATTAAATAAATTTTAGTATTTTATTGATTGTTTTATTTATTTATTTATATGTTTATCGCATAGTCGCCGGCATCAAAGAAGCTCAAGACTATTATGTTAAAGGTTCAGGTTTCGTTTACGAATCAAGGCAAGTCTTCCTTTGAACATCCTTGATCCTATTGCATTGATTGTTCCACAAATTTATATATGCATGTTTAGGATTAAACACTCACGTACACTATTAGTCAATTGCTTGGGCAATTAAGACAAATAAAACCTACGCTTGTTATCGAGCCTCCTTGATAATTGAATACCATGTTTACCTTGTCGCTCTAGGATTTATTTTTACATCCATGATTTAATTTATTATTTTAATTGCTTTTAGCACAATCCTTGTCAAATGGGTGCACTACACATACACTTACACACTTATATCAAAACATGACGACTAGATGTAGAATGGGTGATGTTGATGTGATTTTGCAAATGTGTTGTGTGAAATGAAATTGTGTGTGTTACAAATACTATTAAGGACCGATTCCTTGGGAAAGCATGAGCACAACATCGTGCAACCTTGTGGGTACGTGAGAGGTGCCCCTGGGCTAGTACTTAGTGGGTTTGGGATAGCCTGATTGCCGATGGATGTGGAATCACCGGGTGGCTCGTGGTATTACCTGAAAAGTCCCTAACGGGCATGAGATTGTGGTTGTGATTCGAGGAGTTGGAAGTGGAGCACCCGTGTGATTGCCTGGGGAGAAGAAGGAAGACGTACTTTCCGGATCCTTGACCGTGAATCCATCTAGGTGGCAGTGGGATATCCTAGGTTTGCTTTGGAAAGTCTTTGTCTCGAACCTCCCCTACTACGCGGGTAGCGGAGTAGAGTTTGAGTCGCAAGGGTAAAGTGTGCACCTTCAGCTGAAGTATGATCTGTTCGAACAGTCGTGCCCACGGATATGGGCAAGTGATTTCATGTATCTTCCCTAGCGTAGTGTTTACTTGTTTTCAACTAAATGGGAAATGGGTTGGGACGTTACCAGAGTATACCGTTGGGTATACGACTAGCCTTTGTGGCTGGATAACGTTCCTGTGTGGAGCGGGAAGTCGAAAGGCTTCATATGGAGCGATGTGAGATGTGATAACTAGTTGAGCGTTAAAATGAATTGGGATGAGATGTTGATAATGGGAACACTTCCCCGATGAATGGGTAAGCTAGTACCGATATAATGATGAGTTATGATGATAAGATGATGGTCGTGATATGTGGAATTGATGAAAAGCAATGTGACTTGTGGAATTGATGGAAAATGATGGTGGGATTTGTTGCAAAGCAATCCCGGTTGGTGAGAATGTGAGAGTTGAATTAGCTTTTGAACTATTGCTACTTTATGTGGGAACGGTTAGAGGTTGGGACCTCTATCCGTGGGTATTAAGCACTTAGAATTTATAAACTATAAATATTCCCTTGAGAACCATAGCCGCTCTTTGTATCCTGCATCTATACTACTTCCAAGACTTGCTGAGTACTCTTGAGTACTCACCCTTGTTGTTTTACACCCCCACCCCAGAGTTCGCTAAATCTTTCGGAGGACGTCAAGAATCTTGAAGGCGAAGATGAAGTTGTTGCCGATGAAGATATAGAAGATTAGGGTTTCGGGCCTAGTCCCCAAGTGGTGTTTGGATAGTAGTACATGCTTGAGTGATGAAATGCTTCCGCTGTGTTTTTGTAATGATTGTTGCTGCGAGGTATGCCTCTTTAGCAGCTTTTGTAATACTTAATTATTGTAATTTTATTTCTGCAATGTACTACTATCGAATGGAACAATGTCAATGACGATATTGTTCGTCTTCGATGACGTACCGGCTCGTCCCGCTCGATGGTATTTCCGAGTCCCGAGACGGGTCGTTACAAAAGTGGTATCAGAGCAGAACTTGGCCCTAGGAACGAAACCCCTACAGACTATAGGATTAATATATTCTTATAAAGAAAATATTATTTTCTCCAAAACCCTTCTGGTACTCTTATCTATTCTACTTCAATTTTAAAACAAAACTTGTCTCTTACTCGCTATCTATTCAAAAATTTATTAAATGAAAGTTAGTAACTTCATCTCCTCTACGAGGAAGGATATCAGCAAGGAAGAATGCAACAAAGGAGTCTTCAACAATGCCAAGCTCGAAGTTATTCAACTAAACGTAGTAACGTCAACTCTTTAAGAGTTGTAATATATTGTAGTAAATTGTATTGTATTGAACTATTGATTTGGATCTTATTAGATGTGCGATCAGTCTGCTATATGAAGCAAGTGACTTGACCACATCGCCTAATTTATTTGTATCTTTTGTTTGAAAAAAAAACTATATACATTTTGTTTTCTACCAATTTATTTCTTGTCCCTAATTCATGTTCCTTTCTATAGTACATGAGTAGAAGTATTTATCATTAGATTTGTATCTTACACCAAAACCACAAGGAATGATTCCGTAGAAGCCCTTTATCTAAAATTTGTGCCTAAAAGTATTACATGAACAAAACACATAGGGATTAAGTAAATCAAACAAGACAAAGTTATAATAAGTGCCTTAGTCCTTCCAACAAACATCAAAATATTTATAACGAATGAACTCAATGTTGGTTAATATATGCAAATATCTATATATTAAAAAAAATGATAATAATAATAATAAAATGATTAATAAAAAGCTTATTGTGAATAAACTTCACCTTTCATCTTATAGATCAAACTAGTCAACAAACAATCTTGATCAACTTGAATATTATAACAAAACAATAACTCTAGCAAGCCCCAATAATACAATGATAAATCTAGGATTTATTCTACCTTAAATCTTGTATAGACCATTAACCTAAATATATATACATACATACCTATATATATATAAACCACCAACGTGATAAAATTGATAGAGTTCTTTATAGAAATTATATTTAATTATAATCAGAAACATAATTAGCTCAAGCAAAAAAAAATAATTAGTAGTAATATGTGAAATACTACCTATCACTCGAAAAACCAATTTATTTAAAAGAATGTTAAACCGATAAGCATAATTACTAATTATGAAATCATTCTTTATCAATTGGACATCTTTATTTCTGTTTTCAAACAAATTCACCATTTATTTTACGCCGTCATAACATAGATATTAAGTGAGACACTCCTAATTAAATTACAAGTAGTAGTTATTAGTCATAGAATGAAAATCATACTTATGAACCATACTTACAATACTAATTTAAAATTCACTATACTAAATTCAAAAACATCCTTCATTATTCAGAAATATTCTACACCAGCTGTATGTATGTATTAAAATTCAGAATTCAAAATTTATCAAAAAAAATCAAGACTATTACTTCTCTCTTCACAATCCTCATGGTATCATTTTAATTCTAAACTGATACACTCTTCAATAATTGCGACGGTAACGCCAAAAATAAAACATATTAAAACCTTTAGGAAAACTTAACTTTAGGTGAATCTTTATCTATATCCTATATCTGAATTGAAAACTTGAACATACTGTCTTGCTTAAAGTAATTTATTCAAGACTGAGCCACATTAATTTACAAAGCTCTCTAAAAAAAATCGAAATACAATATCTGAGAAAACGAGTTCTAAATCTGAATTTATTATTTCAAACAACCTATTAGATCAATTCACATTTCAAAATCAGTACACGCAAAAGAAAAGAAAATGACTAAGTATCTCTAATTAAAATTAAAAACAGTAAATGCATTACTGTTCGTGACTTAAAAAAAATCCTAATACCCAAAAACATCCTCTCCAGTTCACCCTCCTGTTTTAATTTAAAGTTCAAATATGAGACATCTACCTCTTCGTGTTTGTAGCATTCTCTGTAAATAAAATTTTTAATATCACTTCATTTAACTCGAAATGTATTTTGCAAACACCATCCTAAACCTACAACACTATTCATGTTCTATCAAACTAATAAGAATTCTTCTTTTTCTATTAAATTAACTTATTATCATGTTATATCATCAATCCCGTGAATCATTCAAATTTCATAAAAGAATCGCAATCAGATTCCATAAAAGAAAACACAATCGGGTTGAACCTTACTAATCAAATTATAATCTATACATTATCCCAGCTATAAACTAATGAACAATATCTAAAAGTATTAAATTGTTAACTTCATAACACCATTTCTCAATATTGAGAAGCAATTTTGGTTATTCAAACTCCATCCTTCTAATCCCAATTATTACACATGTATCAAAACTGACCCTTCTTAAAAACATACAACTCCATTCAAATTAAAATAAAAGCCTACCTTAAAATTTTAATTACTATTTTTAAAACCTGAATACTACTCATCCTATAAAACACTATTTATCGGCTAAAAAAAACAGTGCTTATAATTATCATTTTATTATTCGCAAAATATCTGTCTAAAGTGCATATTCCTCTCTGCAAAAAAATAATAATAATAATAACACAATCGGGTGGAAGTAATCAAATTATAATATGAACTTATTATTCACAGTATGAAAACCCTGTCCTAAATAGAACCAAACACATTTTCCCTAGCTATAAATCGATATACAATATCTAAGAATATTGAATTGTCATCCTCATAACACCATTTCCTAATAGAGAGAAGCAACCTTTTGGTTATTCAAACTTCGCGCTTATGAACCCATTGACAAGCCATATAAATCTTTAAGTTGCACATTGATAAAAAAACATCGATCAAAACAAACCCTTCTTAAAAACCCAGTATTCCTTTTGAAATTAGAATAAAGCTCACCCTAAGTAGTAATTACTATTGTTAAAAAAAAATTTGCTCATCTGTAAAACTCTAACTATCATCTAAAAATGGTGCTAATAAACATCACATTATTATCCGCACATATTTTTCCTTACTCATAATCTAATCCACAAATTCCTTTACACAAATAATAAAAACCTTTAGATGGAAATCAGTGTGAGATGTATAATGATCATATGTAAATAAGAATGTATATATAGGCATATACATATATACGTATATATACCTAGACCAATAGGAAGCTAAGCTAAGAAGAAAGCTTTTAAAATATATATATAATAATACCAACAAGTTGATATCCCTTCCTATAAATATAAATTAAAACTAATGTGTTGGTAATGGTTACAAGTTAGAATACCTTTTACAAACTAGTAAATAATAATAATAGAATATATGTACAATAAAATTTTTACCAAAAAAAAAATTTGAATTCAAGATTAATGATCAAGCACCTTTGATGTGTATACATTTATTAAACAAAAACATAACAAGAAGTTCAATGGTCTAATAAATGACTAAAGGAATCCATAAAAGAAAATATATATCACGATCAAATCAACTTTTATATGTACCCTAGTCATGGCTCAACGATATAAAGTCCCAATGTCCTAACTAGAACAAATTACTCCTATTAACTAGAAACAATCATAGGAACACATGTCGGATGTTAGAAGTTGTCGTATCAATGATTTATAAAACAAATGTAGTTTCACCTCCAACATTAGATAACCACATAATAAACTCCATAATGGCCTTAGTTTAGTATTGATCTAAGGATAGGGATATAATATCCAATATATATATATATATGATAAAATAATAAGGGTAAATAACTAATGTTATACATATAAAGACCATTCATATGTATGAATATAATGAAACCATAATCATATATCCAAAATGAACAAGTACATTCCAAGACTAATAAAATGTCAAAAGTAGAAATATTCTAGATCTCACAAAACACTAACAATAATAATATAAAAATGGCATGATCATAAAAGCTCGATCAGAAGGAATAAGTTCAATAAAGATATTAAGATAGGTTGATTGAACAAAGGTATATCCATGTAATAAAAATGATAAATCATTCAAATCAAGGAGTTATTGAAGTAGCACCCCAAAAAGTGAAGATTGTGTCCCATAAGCATGATGTCTAGATTATTCCAGATAATATTAACTTTTACAAGTCTAATGAAGCCAACGTCTTAGGAAGCCAAGCCATAGTAAATCCGAGTTAAAGTTAGGTATCATGTATATCCCCTAATGTCAATCTTACTAGTATTAAGAAAAAAATTGGTGTCACATACAAGGAATTAAATTTATTAAGGACCAACGTATGCAAAACATTCACTTCATATTCTTTAGATTAAAGAATATTAGTCTCGACGAAGATTGTCAAGCTCTACAAGGATAAAAGAGTAACCACTCGGAAGAAGATGCTACATCGGTTCGAGAAGACCATGTACAAGTCGAGTACCTGTAGTTGTTCGTATACCTAGAAATCTCGGGTCGAGATTTTCTTAAGGGGGGTAGGTTTGTGAAATCCCGATTTTTTTTGGATTATTCTCTCTCCTGGCCAAGCAGCCATCGCCATTGGCTGTAGCTAGCCTGGCTGCATGTGCACGCATGTGCTTGGCCAATCGCCGCCTGGCCGCGCCACATCGCCGCGTGCCTGCACGCTTGCGCGCCCGCGCCAGCCACCCGCTGGGTCGCGCGCCCTTGCGTGCCCGCGCTAGGCCGCGCGCCTGCGCCTGTGCGTCTCCCGCGCCGCGCCTTGCGCCCAATCGCGCGTCGCGCCGCCTCGGTTCCCAATCTCTGCAGCCACGCGCTACAGCTTGCCGCCTCGCCTGCTGCGCCTGGCCACTCGCCTTCCACCGCAGCAGCAGCCGCGTTCTCTCGCCCCGCGTCCTATCCCGTCCGCACGTCCCGTCGCTATTAACCCGCATGTCGTTGCCCACGCCGTCCGTGCAAACAAGAGCCCCCAAGTACCAACCGAAGCTCCCTACGCCCCCATTCAATCCTCAGACTACCTTGAGTGCCTCCCGTCCTGAGACCGAGCTCCGCCGCAAGTTCCGCCAAAAATCGCCGGAGTTCCCTTCGCCACCCACCTCGGTACGTCGCAAGTTCTCTCCATCCATTACCCTATTTCTTTAATCGAGGCCTGGGCCTTGATCTACATCCCTCACTCTACCCATTTTCACAGCCACTGCTGTCGGATTTCGACCTCACCGAAAACCCCCAAATCTCGCCACCAAACATCAACCCTTGGCAAGGTATAATATTTCGTCGATTCCTTTATCCTGGAGCATCTCTATAGCAATTACTTCATGTTACCTAGATTAGTTAGCTTAATAGATGGCCTTATCTCGCCGGCGGCGAAGTTCACTTTCTAGCCACTTGGATTGTCGTCGCCAGCCTTGTATAAGCCATTGTGGCTCGATCGGAGCATACCCGTAGCACCGAAATAGCCCGTAGATGGTGAAAATGAACCCCGTTGTTCCACCGAAGCTCCACCTCCGTCATGAAAATTCCCAAACCGAGCCCTCTGTTCTTCACCCTATACCCCAAACCGTAGCTTTATTTGGAAATCCAACCGTAGATCATGTTCATAATATTATGTAGAATCTACGGTTAAAATTTGGGGTCAATCGGAGTTGAAACGAAGAAGTTATGCTCCGGAGAAATTTCAGCCGTCCGTAGTCGTCTTCAACCTCCAGCCACTGCGAGCTTCTCTGTTTTCCTGCCCCTGTCCAGCGGGCCCCACTGGTCAGTTGCGCCTGCTGGCTGCGCCCTCCCACGCGCATGCGCATGGCCCTGCGCACATCATTGCCACCGTCTCTCTTTTTGGGCCAGCCCGATTTCAATGAATAGTATTTTTTTCTATTTTTCTGAAATTTAATCCGTAGGCCCATTTAAACAGCATACGCAGTGCTGTTTCTGTTTTCAAAAAAAATGTAAACCTTCGATAAATCATATAAAATCCGTCGTAGATCCGATCGACTCCATTCCAGAACCTAAATTCATCTAAAAATCCTAAGTTTATTTTGGCACTGATTAAATAAATTTTAGTATTTTTATTGATTGTTTTATTTATTTATTTATATGTTTATCGCATAGTCGCCGGCATCAAAGAAGCTCAAGACTATTATGTTAAAGGTTCAGGTTTCGTTTACGAATCAAGGCAAGTCTTCCTTTGAACATCCTTGATCCTATTGCATTGATTGTTCCACAAATTTATATATGCATGTTTAGGATTAAACACTCACGTACACTATTAGTCAATTGCTTGGGCAATTAAGACAAATAAAACCTACGCTTGTTATCGAGCCTCCTTGATAATTGAATATCATGTTTACCTTGTCGCTCTAGGATTTATTTTTACATCCATGATTTAATTTATTATTTTAATTGCTTTTAGCACAATCCTTGTCAAATGGGTGCACTACACATACACTTACACACTTATATCAAAACATGACGACTAGATGTAGAATGGGTGATGTTGATGTGATTTTGCAAATGTGTTGTGTGAAATGAAATTGTGTGTGTTACAAATACTATTAAGGACCGATTCCTTGGGAAAGCATGAGCACAACATCGTGCAACCTTGTGGGTACGTGAGAGGTGCCCCTGGGCTAGTACTTAGTGGGTTTGGGATAGCCTGATTGCCGATGGATGTGGAATCACCGGGTGGCTCGTGGTATTACCTGAAAAGTCCCTAACGGGCATGAGATTGTGGTTGTGATTCGAGGAGTTGGAAGTGGAGCACCCGTGTGATTGCCTGGGGAGAAGAAGGAAGACGTACTTTCCGGATCCTTGACCGTGAATCCATCTAGGTGGCAGTGGGATATCCTAGGTTTGCTTTGGAAAGTCTTTGTCTCGAACCTCCCCTACTACGCGGGTAGCGGAGTAGAGTTTGAGTCGCAAGGGTAAAGTGTGCACCTTCAGCTGAAGTATGATCTGTTCGAACAGTCGTGCCCACGGATATGGGCAAGTGATTTCATGTATCTTCCCTAGCGTAGTGTTTACTTGTTTTCAACTAAATGGGAAATGGGTTGGGACGTTACCAGAGTATACCGTTGGGTATACGACTAGCCTTTGTGGCTGGATAACGTTCCTGTGTGGAGCGGGAAGTCGAAAGGCTTCATAGGGAGCGATGTGAGATGTGATAACTAGTTGAGCGTTAAAATGAATTGGGATGAGATGTTGATAATGGGAACACTTCCCCGATGAATGGGTAAGCTAGTACCGATATAATGATGAGTTATGATGATAAGATGATGGTCGTGATATGTGGAATTGATGAAAAGCAATGTGACTTGTGGAATTGATGGAAAATGATGGTGGGATTTGTTGCAAAGCAATCCCGGTTGGTGAGAATGTGAGAGTTGAATTAGCTTTTGAACTATTGCTACTTTATGTGGGAACGGTTAGAGGTTGGGACCTCTATCCGTGGGTATTAAGCACTTAGAATTTATAAACTATAAATATTCCCTTGAGAACCATAGCCGCTCTTTGTATCCTGCATCTATACTACTTCCAAGACTTGCTGAGTACTCTTGAGTACTCACCCTTGTTGTTTTACACCCCCACCCCAGAGTTCGCTAAATCTTTCGGAGGACGTCAAGAATCTTGAAGGCGAAGATGAAGTTGTTGCCGATGAAGATATAGAAGATTAGGGTTTCGGGCCTAGTCCCCAAGTGGTGTTTGGATAGTAGTACATGCTTGAGTGATGAAATGCTTCCGCTGTGTTTTTGTAATGATTGTTGCTGCGAGGTATGCCTCTTTAGCAGCTTTTGTAATACTTAATTATTGTAATTTTATTTCTGCAATGTACTACTATCGAATGGAACAATGTCAATGACGATATTGTTCGTCTTCGATGACGTACCGGCTCGTCCCGCTCGATGGTATTTCCGAGTCCCGAGACGGGTCGTTACATTCATCCTCGAAGAATATTTGGTTTTTGAACATCGTATGTGGGTAAGGCACTACCGGAAAGCTAATGTTTGTCGAGTGCCACGGCTAAGACACTCGCCAAACAACTGGAAAAATCCCGCAGCCCCATTTTTCCTGACGTCGTTATAACGATAGAGAGAAAAATAGGATTTGCCAAGTGCCACTAATGGACACTCGGCAAACCCTTATATTTGCCGAGTGCCAAACGTGAAAACACTCGACAAAGTGAAAATGTTCATTATTTTATGTGAAATCATAATGTAAGCACATATCACATTTTATATTTGTTTTGAACTTGATTTTTTTACAGTTGTAGTTCAATATTTTTTAATTCATGGTAAATGTTCATATTTTTCTGAGTGACTTTGCTATTTTTAAACAATTAATCATGTTTCTAGGATTTAATTCGAAGTAGGTCAACTTTGAACTGCATATACATGAAATAAAGACTAAAAATGTATAAAAATCATATTTATGTTCATGAGACCATTTTTGGAACGATAATGACTTTGCAATGACAGTTTGTAGACCCGGGTAGATGACGAGCAAAGGCAAAGAGCCGAGTGGCAGAGTCAGATGCAGGCTTAGATGCAGGCATAGATGCAGACCCAACAAGCCAAGTGGCAGGCTTAGATGCAGGCCTAGATGCAAAGCCAGATGCACAACCAGATGCAAAGCTAGATGCAATAATATTTTGCACAGATGATGAGCGGCTATACTTCAAGTCAGATGGGCCAACCTCAGTCACCACAACAACTCCTTCATATACTTCCTCAACTTCAACCATCTCCGCACACTCCACAGAACGGCAATGTGAGTTTCTAATACTGTTTTTATCGTTATTGTTATCTTCAATTGTGCTAACTATTTTTTTAGTTTCAATCATCGGCATCAAGATCAAACACACAAACATCTCTACACACTGGCAGAGCGGTAATGCTAACTTGTGACACTAACTTGTTAGATCGACTAACTTGTGAGGCGTGAGCCGAGTTGTCGTTGTGAACTATATTATGAACTTCCCGTTGTTAACTTAAGTTGTGAACTTGTGAACTAAATTGTGCTTTGAAATGTGAGTGACTCATGATATTTGTGATGAAATGTGATTTGTCGAGAAATTTGTGATGAAATGTGAATTTTGTGATGAAATTGATTTTTGTGATGAAATGTGAATTGTGATGAATTTTGTGATGCAATGTGAATTTGTGATGAATTTTGTGATGAAATATGAATTTTTGATTAAATGTGAATTTTGTGATGAAATATGCATTGAATAAATTAAAAAAAATAATTGTCGAGTGTAGCACTCAACAAAGACCTCCAAAACGCATAGAATCGTGTCACGTGACACGCTTCTGTGCATTCTAGGTGTCTTTGCCGAGTGCTATTTTATGTGGCACTCAACAAAGCCCTAGTGCCACGTGCACGCCCACTGGCTTGCGTGGCTTCGCCGAGTGCCCCTCGTGGCACTCGGCGAAGCCGACGTGACACTCGGCAAAAGGCTTTGCCGAGTGTCCTATAAAAAGCACTTGACAAACCTCCTCTTCACCGACAGACATGTCGCCGAGTAGGGTTTGCCGAGTGTGACGCTCGGCGAAGCCTTTGCCGACTAGAAAAAAGGCTTCGCCGAGTGCCTAGGGCACTCGGCAAACAACTCTTCTCCCGTAGCGAGGCCTACAAATGGACTCAAAAATATAGATATAATTTTTCTACAAATTTTAGTTCATTATTTGATGCACTTGTAGTTCAAATTTCACTACTACAAACCGTCACTGTAGTGGCGTTGGGCAAAACCACTATAGTGGCGGGCCATTAGATGCCCGCCACTACAGTTGCTGGTGCTGACGGCAGCACCGGCGCCCGCCACTATTGTTGGTAAAGTAGTGGCGGTCGGTGCTGACGTCATCCCGGACCGCCACTATTGTACCAATAGCAGTGGCGGGCGCTGGTGCTGCCCGCCGCTGCTAATATGGCCGCCACTAAAGTACTGATGATATCACTTGCGACCGCCACTACTATTCTAGCTATAAATGTGCAGCTTCTTCCTCCCCGAGCTCTACCGGAGTTCGCATTTAATTTTGTTCGTACAATGGCGACAAAAATCTAGATAAAGAGGGGGGATGCTTTGTTTTCGTTTCTTTTGAAGGATCTCATTCTAGGAGGTAAATCCATGTCGAATCTCACATTTATTTTGTATTTAATCATGTATACAATGAGTTATTAGCGTTTTACTAATTTAGGGTTTGTGAATAGAAATTTTCGAATAATCTTCCATTTACAGTGTTACCTTCTCCCAAATGAACAAATATGACCCTCCTCACAATTATTCATCACTTGTATATTGATTTACATCATTTTAATCTCTTTTTTAATTTGATTTATGATTATAGATCTAGAGTTATGTTGTTTGGAGAGAGAAACCAATATAGTTAATTTATTTAATAATTTTTCTGCTTAATAAATAGTTTTAATTAAAGCATTGATTTTTAATTAAAGCACAGGTCCTGGATGTACTCGTCCAACGACGGAGATGTGGTGGCATATTTTAACAGAGTAACTGAATTTACTGAAGCTGCCGCACAATATGCTTCCCGTCAGAGTGAAGAGGCAATATATTGTCCTTGTAAAGTTTGTAAAAACGAAGCGATGTATCTGTGTTCTGATCGTGAAACCATATGATTTCACTTGTTGAAAAATGGTTTCGTGAAAAACTATTATATATGGACGAAACACGGTGAGATGGGCCAAAATCCTCCCGAAGATTCTGATGTGCCGCAAGATGCTCATCAACATAGAAGAGGTTGTGATCATACATCCGACATAACACATGATGATGTTGATCAACATGATGATGATGACGCCTTTGATGTGGAGGAACTGATGCGAAATGTTGCGCCTGACGTGTTGTTGCAGAGAACTACAACCAAAGGACACGATAACTTTGAAGCACTTGACAAAGCATCAAAAAACCTTCTTTACGAGGAACGCCACAGATGCGATAAGCAGTATACTGTGTTGTACACAATTCTTGAGCTTATGAAACTGAAGTCCAGCAATGGATGGTCTGACACTAGTTTTTCAGATCTTTTACAACTCCTAAAAAAGGTTTTGCCAAAACCCAATGGTTTACCATCTGATACGTACCAAGCAAAGAAGATGATTTGTTCGTTGATTTTGGGCGTTCAGAAGATTCATGCATGCCCGAACCATTGTATCCTATATCGAAAAGAGTATGGATTGTTAGAGAGATGTCTGCAGTGCAACGCAAGTCGATACAAACGTCCAAATGACTGTGTGGAGGACTACAATGACCACCAGAAGAAGAAGAATAGGAGGTTGCAGAAGAGGAATAAAAATTTTATTGAAGACCATCTTGGAAAAAAGACGGAGAGGAAAGTTCCAGCCTTAGTAATGTGGTACCTACCGGTGATTGATCGCTTGAAACGTATGTTCTCTAATCCTATAGATGCTGAACTATTAATCTGGCATTTCGCTGGGCGAAAGAAGGATGGAAAACTTCGGCACCCTGCGGATGCTAGGTAGTGGAAATCATTTGACCTGGCCCATCCAGATTTCTCGGACGATCCTAGAAATATCAGGATGGGACTTAGCACGGATGGAATGAATCTCTTCGGTGAGATGAGGAACCCACATAGTACGTGGCCAGTCTTTCTATGCTTGTTCAACATTCCATCATGGTTGTGCCATAAAAGAAAATACCTTATGCTCACTACTCTAATTTCTGGTCCAAAACAACCTGGCAATGACATTGATATCTTTCTAGAACCTTTGATGGAGGATATGAAACGTCTATGGGAACATGGTGTCTGTGTGTGGGATGAGCACAAGAAAGAGCACTTCAATCTAAGAGCCATAATCTTTTGCACCATAGCTGACAACCCAGGACGCATGTCCCTAACAGGACAGGTTAAAGGAAAGACAACATGTGTAGTGTGTGTGGACCAGACAGAATCTATGCATCTTCCATCATTCGTTAAGACGATATATATGCGACACCGCAGATTTTTACCAAAAACCACAAATATCGAAGAAATAGGAACCATTTCGACGGTACAATCGAGCTTGGACAGCCTCCACGAAATCGAGATGGCAAATTTCTATTCGAAATGGTAAAAAATATCAAAGTTGTTTTCGGAAAGAAGAGGAAGAAATCTGAAAAAAAATTCAAAGGACGCTCCATTTAAAAAGCAGTCGATCTTCTTTAGATATTTGCCCTATTGGAAGGAGTTGGAGATTGGTCATGCTATCGATAAAATGCACGTTGAGAAGAATGTCTTCGAAAGCACTATCGGTATTTTGTTAGACATACCAGGCAAATCAAAAGATGGACTCAAAGTACGAAGGGACCTTCAAACTCTCGGAATTAGACCCGAGCTTCACCCACAAGAAAGGGCCAATGGAAAATTTTTCCTTCCAGCTGCTAGCTATAACCTCACAATTGACGAGAAAAGATCAATCTGCAGGTGTCTACATGGAATTAGAGTTCCAACAGGATTCTCAACGAATATAAAGAATATTGTCTCCGTAGCAGATTTGAGGATGAGCGGCTACAACACTCATGATTGTCATGTTATGCTTGGGCTATTCCTCGCCATCGCAGTAAGAGGAGTCAAACATTCATTTCTGAAGATGGTGATAACATGCATGTGTCACTTCTTCAATGTCATATCAAAGAAGGTGATCGACACTGAAGAGTTAAATGAATTACGTAAACAAATGAGGGAGACTATGTGTCAGCTTGAGATGTGCTTTCCTCCTTCATATTTTGATATTATGAAGCACTATATGATACATATAGCAGACCAAATCTTTGTTCTCGGTCCAACGTACCTGCACAATATGTATGCGTACGAGCGTCTAATGGTTATCTTCAAGGGTTACGTACGAAATCGTGCTTATCCAGAGGGTTCAGGAACATGGAGAGCAGTTCAGACTGTCTGATGATGCCGAGTTGGTTGAGGATTGGCAAGTTGAGGCTTTTAATCTGTTTAACCAGAAATAGGTTGGGTTTGTGCCGAGGAAGAAGAAGAAGCTCCTAACCATATCTTTCTTTTGGGTTTGACCAGTAGTGCGTTTCGATGTGTAAGCTGGTTTCCCCAGCCTGGACTTGTGTTTGTTTACTTGCTTTCAAATAAACATGATATGTCAAGCGAGCCCCCGCACCACCGCGCTACAAAGTCTCGATCATATCGTAACAACATGTAATAAAAACACACTTAATGAAATAAAAACAGTAAACTAAGGGAGAAAAATACCAATTTTTGCAATTAGATTATTGGTGTTGTATTTTTATTGTACAAAAAGTTTCAATTTCAAAGGAAGAATAAACTATAGATTTTGCTTTCAAACCTCAGTCATTTCTTCTCTAAACCCTAATGCATCCTCGGAGAATGTCATGTTTATTAATGAAATAAAAAAAGTAAAGTGAGGCAGAAAATACCAATTTTTTAAATTTGATAAGTTATGATGTATTTTTATTGTTAAAAAAATCAAGTTCAAACTAGAATTTAAACATGAATAAAAAAGTAATGAAAATTAGAATAGAAATGTAAAAAAATGTTTGGATGCTAGCAGCAAGGTTCGAACCTCAAACCGCCTGCAGGCAGCAAGGTTCGAACCTCGAACCGCATGGCACCAAAGCAACCCCCGCACCACTGCGCTACTAAGTGTTTCTCGACATGAGTGGCAATGTATGCTAGATAACCCCACTAGCGGCGGGCGGATTAGTAGTGGCGGGCATGATGACGTCACCAGCCCGCCACTGCTATCCTTTTAGTAGTGGTGGTCGCATGATGTCATCGGCCCGCCACCACTAAGTCGAGTGACGTACACTAAGGCAGAAAAATACCAACTTTTTAAATTTGATAAATTATGATGTATTTTTATTGTTAAAAAAAATTCAAGTTCAACGAGGATTTAAACATCAATAAAAAAGTGCTGAAAATTTAAAAAAGTACAAAACAGAAAAAATGTTGATTTGGCGCCAGCAGCAAGGTTCGAACCTCAAACCGCCTGTCGGCAGCAAGGTTCGAACCTCAAACCGCATGGCACCAAAGAACCCCCCGCACCACTGCGCTACAAAGTATTTCTCGGCTATTTGTGCAGTGTATGCTAGATAATCCCTACCTCTATGTGGACTTTTTTGCATTTAAATACCAATTTCTGTTAATGAAAGATACCAATTTTTGCAATTAGAATATTGGTGTTGTATTTTTATTGTACAAAAAGTTTCAAGTTGAAAGGAAGAATCAACTATAGGTTTTGCTTTCAAACCTAGGTCATTTTATCTCTAAACCCTAATTCATCCCCGCAGAATCTTAGGTTTCTTAACGCCCTACATGATTATTTTCTCGAAACAATTTTATTTTTTATGACAACATCTATGGATCGATCATATCATAACAACATGACAAGTCTCATATTTTCTAGACTTTATTTTATTTTTTGAGGATTAAAAAACTATAAAAATACAAGTTGTTGATCGAGTGTTGTGGAAACCTACATTTTTTATGATGGTTTTAAATTTAATGGATAATAATAACTAATTATAGAGTCAAAACATGAATATGGTTTTTCTATAAATTTTGGTGAATTATTTCATGTCTTGTAGTTCAAATTGAACTTATTTTGACTTTGATCATAAAAACACACTTAATGAAATAAAAACAGTAAACTAAGGGAGAAAAAGTAAAGTGAGGCAGAAAAATACCAATTTTTTAAATTTGATAAGTTATGATGTATTTTTATTGTTAAAAAAATCAAGTTCAAACTAGAATTTGCTTTCAAACCTCAGTCATTTCTTCTCTAAACCCTAATGCATCCCCGGAGAATCTCATGTTTCTTAATGAAATAAAAAAAAGTAAAGTGAGGCAGAAAAATACCAATTTTTTAATAAGCCAAAGTGCGCTGAACCCGACACTAAACCAGAACGATAGCAAGTACTGGACTGCGGGTAAGAAAAAATTTCAAAAAAGATGTTCAATAAAGATGAAGACACACTTAAGAAGAACAAAAGGAGTTGTGCCGCGTTGTATATTGCGCGGTGCATGGATCAATGGAAGGATAGAGAAATGATAAGTGGGGCATATAACTTTAAGTAAGTATACCCACTATATCCACTTAATCACGTTTTATCGATTATGAAACTAACATAATCACATATTACTTCTTTCGATAGTGATCATTGGATTGCACTTCTGATATACCCAAAGAGCTCAAGGGTTTATGTGCTCGACTCGCTCGACAAACCCAAAAAAGAATATCAAGATATATTAAACGTTATTCAGAGTGCATATAGATATTACGTGGAAAAGTTAGGTGGCCCACATGATCCACAGAGGCCGAAAGATATGCTTATCAGAACCAACTATCCGGTAATATTATATTTTTAAATTTATTAATTCAATTGATAAAGTCAAACTATATATCGTTCTAACTTTGTCTATTTTGAAGTGTCACAAACAATCTCTTGGTTCCGTGCATTGCGGGTATTATACTTGTGATTTTATTAGCAATAACTTAGGAAAGTTTGGGCGGACAGTATCTGAGGATACTAAATAAGTAAGTTGATTTCTTGTGTGTTAATCTAATATAACTTGCAGTGTATGTACTTATATTTTACGTATGCAGGCGTCAGGTCCATCAACCGTTGCCCAGAAGAGCCAACTCTCAGAATCACAAATGTACGAAATCATATCAAGGATGTGCCGCTTCACGATGCATGAGATTCTTCATGAGCTTGGAGCATTTTTCGATCCTGAGAGTGAAGTGGCCAAGCATCCAACTCTGTATGATTGGGCCAGAAGAATGAAAAGGGGGCAAACCAAGATATGAGTTGGCCTTCCAAGAAAACATAAACCGCATGAGCATGTATTTGTAAAACAATGGTTAATTTTGAAATTTTGATAGATGTAAACTTTTTAGACTTGATGTGTGATGAAATGTAAATTTGTAAATTGATGAGATGTGTTGTTGTTGTTGCTATGTATGTAGATGGTTGTGTGAAGCATATAATGTAAACTTTGTAAATTTTTGTAAATTGATGAGATGGATGGTTGTTGTGTTGATGTGTTGTTGTTGTGGATGTGTATGTGGATATGTGGATGTTTTGCTGCTGTGTATGTGGATGGTTGTGTGAAGCATATAATTTCTGTGTTTTGGTTTGTGGGATCACAGCATTCCGTGTTATGGGTTTGAGAAACCAAGAGTTGGTTTCGGAGTGTGATGAGTGATTGACAGGTTTTTACCCTCTGGTTCGAAGGGGTACCTTCGAAGGGGGTTCGGAGGTTGGAACTCCGAAGGTGTTCGGAGGTGGTTTCACCGAAGGGTTCGGTGGGTTGGTTGCTGCAGCTGTTGCAGCGGAGTGTGCCTGTCGGAGGGGTCCGACAGTACACAATGACTGGGTTTGTACCGAAGGTCTCGGTACTTTGGGCGGTACACCGGAGTGTGCCGTAGGTTGCTAACCCGGAGTGGTCTCCGGAGTACTCGATACACTTGTCTGTTTGTCTGTGGTGCGCAGGGAACTTCGGAGGCGACGGACAGGTTCGTAGCAGGTGAACCCGGGTCAAGCGGGAGGCTTGATGCCAGGGGAGCGGGGAGCTCCGTCACGGTGGCTGCGAAGGGGTCTGGGTCGGTCCTCGGGTCGAGGTGCGCCAGGTGAAGGTAGAGAGTGCGGAGCGTGGCTCCGGCTGAAGGTACTCCGAGTCAAAGTCCTCGGAGGTGAGGCACTTCGAAGGTACTCCGGATGGAGTGACTTCGGAGTTTGGTGGATCAAGTCCTCTGCGGAGGCAAGGCGTTCGAAGTGTGCTCCGGAGGAAGACATTCGAAGATACCCGACGAAGGTCTCAGAAGTCGAGGCGCATCGAAGGCATGGTCCGGGTGAGGCTCATCGAGGAGTGTGCTCGGGGAGAGACACTGCGACGAAGTACTCATGGAATGCTTCATGCGGAGGCCTTGGATGAAGAAGGGACTACGAAGGGTGGTACTCCGAAGGTGGGGCTTCGGAGTGAGGAAGGCTTCGGAGCGAGGCTAGCTCCGGAGTGAGGATGACTTGTGGTACTTCGGCCATGCATGGCTTCGGTACACGGACTAACGGAGTTCGAGCTGGGAGTAGCTGTGAAGACGTGGTGGTCCACTCCGGAGGTGGTGGTGCGAAGGCCCAATGGCTTTGACGGCTTCGGCTCAAAACCGTCACTGTATCAGAGGCTTCTCACCGAAGCTACCGCACCCCTCGCGTGCGAAGGGGGGCTTTAGGAAGGTCAAAGACTGCAAAGGCTGACACTGTCTGCTCTGCAAAAAGCTGACACTGTCCCCTCTGCAAAGCTAACAGAGAAGCCTCTAGAATAAAGTAGACTACCTTTTGTACCCCTCTGTTCTGTAGAGACAAAACTGGTGTAAACCCTAGGGGTAAAGTAGTCAATTCACTTGGGTGAACTGTGGGCTATAAATATGGGGGCTCGGTAGGTAACATTTAACACTTTGAGCATTTACTGTTGAGCTCCTGTACTAGCCTCCTCATACTTTGAATACATCCAGTGAGTTCATTTTTGTGTTCCTTGTTCAAGCGGCGAAGCCCTGCCTTGGTGTGCTTTTTGCTTGAGCTTGTTTTACATATCTCGCTGCATACTTCGTTCATTTGTGTGTCACCCTGAGTGACTTGTGACAGCGCATCGAAGCCTGTGTTGACGAAGTGTGTTGTGTGCGAAGTGTGTTTTTCAGTGCGCGTTCGCTTTGTGTAACAGGAGGCTAGACCTCGCTGCTTACTAGCGAAGCCCTGATCGAAGCCCGTTTCTGCTTCTCGTGTCGAAGCTCCTAGCATAGTCTGTTAGTGTGCGTTTAGACTTTCGCAGAACGAAGCCCAGCACCAGTTGTTGTCGCTAAGTTTTAGGTTGAAGTCCTCAGAGGGTAGCCCTCTCTTGCGAAGGGTGAAGTGCGTAGCCTGCTCGAAGCACCCTGTGTGCGGAGCCTGCATTGACTTAGCAGAGTTGTTTTTGGGGTCGTGGGTGGAGAGAAGTCTGCTTGGCTTCGGACTTTTACTCCTTGCGAAGCCTGTGTTCGGAGCTGTCAAGTACCTCCGAACCAGACCTTCGAAGGTTGGTGTTCGAAGCCTGTTCCGCAGTAGATAGAATTAAAACCGAAGGCTGTTTTTAGCCCAAGTTTTTAAAAGCTCCCATTCACACCCCCCTCTGGTCGCCATTTCCAGTCCAACAATTGGTATCAAAGCAGGTTAAGATCACCAGTTGACCTTAACTGGTTTTGTGATCTATTGGCGACATGGATAGAGGCAGTAAAATTCCTCTGTTCGATGGGACTGATTTTGCATACTGTTAGGTGCGCATGGAGGCTTACTTGTTAAGCCAAGGAAATGCAATTTGGGAGATTGTTGACTCACAATACTCCATCCCTGATACTCGCACTACTCAAACAGAAAAAGATCAGTATAATGCCAACTCCAAGGCTAGGAATATATTGTTCATTGGTTTGAGCCGGAGTGAGTTTGATAGGGTGCAACACCTTAGGACTGCTAGGGAGATTTGGACAACACTCACTGTCTTTCATGAGGGCTCTACACAGATTAAGGCCAGGCGCCAAAGCACATACAATCAACAGTATCAGCTGTTTGTGCAAGCACCTGGTGAATCTATAGATGCCATGTTTTCTCGCTTTGATGCGATAGTGAGTAACTTGCGGTCCAACGGGACGCTTGCTTACAATGATCACGATAGGGCTATCAAGCTTCTCTATGCTCTTGACCGTAGCATATGGGAAGTAAAGATATCCAGCATTGAGGAGTCCACAGGTTATGACACATTGACCTGTGATGAGCTCTTTAGCAAGCTGAAGTCCACAGAGATTGCCAAGGCATCTCTTGCGGTGCACAGAAGCTCTTTGCCACAGCCGTTGGCATTGGTTTCTAGCACTAGCCGTGGCACCGCTGCAGAACTGAGCACATCTGGTTTTTGTGTTCTTGCAGATGGTTTTGCTTTGTCCTCCCTGGTCTCCGTCACAAAGGAGCAGGTGGACACTCTGGATGATGATGAGCTTGCTCTCATTGCCAGAAGGTTCACCCGTTTTCACCATGAGAGACGGGATCAGAGGAGAAGTGGTTTTAGTGGTTGCTTTGAATGTGGCGACACCTCTCACATTAAGGCCAATTGCCCTAAGCTCAAGAAGAGAGATGAGAGTGAGCGCCCCAAATACCACAAGAAGGAGAGGAAACCCTTTGTGAAGGGCAAGCGCGGCAAGGTGGCTAAGAGAGTATCCAAAGCCGCTTCCAGAGCTTTTGTTGCTGCTCTCAGCGACATCGACACTTCCTCAACTGAGGAGTCGAGCTCTGAGGAGGAGGAGTCCCCAAGGAAGGAGGACAAGAAGGACAAGAAAGGACGAGACTTCACCGGCCTTTGCTTCATGGCCGACAGCGATCACAGCGGCGATGAGCTTGACTCATCTGAGGTACCTCTATCATCTGACCAGCTATTAATTAAATTAGATGAGCTGAATGAAGTAGTTCTTGGTCAGGATAGATTACTTGTGCAAGCCGCTAGAGAAAGAAAAGACCTTAGACTTAGGCTAGAATCTGTTTCTACTGAATATGCCATGCTTAAGTCTAAATTTAATGATGCTGAATGTGAATCTTGTTCTGTTGTCATGAGTGAGCTTGCTCAGTTGCGCTCTGTACATGCTCAAACTCTTTCTGAGCTTGAGACTGCACAGAAGCAGCTTTTGGTGGTGGATTCTAGACCTCATGATAATGTTGAATGCATGAACTGTTCTTTATTGCGCGAGAGCATTAATTTACGTGATAAACATATTCATGATTTTGAGGCTAGATTGGAGAGGGCCGGTAGTTCTAAGGATGTGCACCCTGTTTGTGACACGTGCATTACCCTTAAGGACCAGCTAGGCACTGTTAGAGAGCGAGCTGAGAACCTCATGTCTGAAAATGAATACCTTCTTTCTGTTGTTAACAAATGCACTGAGGGAAAGGGTAGGATGGACTTGCTCTTGGCCAAAACCAAGATGTGTGCTGACAGAGCAGGGGTAGCTCTAGGTTTGGGTTTTGAGAGGATTTCTTCAGACAGTAAGAACAAAATTGTTTTCACCTCACCCACTACCTTAGAGAAAGAGAGAGCTCTGTTAGACATCCCTTCAGCCAAGAAACCTACCCGAGCTCAAAAGAAAACCACTCCTCCTGCCAAGAAAATTCCTCCCAAGAAAACCACTCAACAGAAGCCCAAGGAGCCTGTGAGAGTTGCTCCTGTGACCCATGAGAGTGCCCCGAGGAGAGTGTTTCATTGTTCCTATTGTCAGCGGGCGGGTCATTTGGTTGGGTTCTGTTTTCGTCGCATCAAGGATGAGCGACGCTCTCAGGCGATGAGTTACCGGGACATGCATTACCCATCTTTAGGTATGCATGAGTCTGAGTTTTACTATCGTCCTGCTTTTGAGGCTCCTCATGGTTCTCGGAGAGGTTTTGCTCCTCGAGGTGTTCACCATGTTCCATATGGTGGTAGACCTCGAGCGAGTAGCTTTGTACCTCGTCAGAGTAGGAGACCTCGACATGTTGTCCGATCACAGCATGTTGGTAGACCTCGCACTTTGCATCATTCTGATTATCTTGTGCGTAGACCGTCTACTTTTACTGCGCCTACTACTCGTGTCACTCAGTGTTGGATGCCTCGTCATTGTTTCACTCACCCCAGCACTGAGCGATCGAGATATTCTTATCATGTGTAGGTGACAGATCGAGGCTTGGAGGGCGCGTGGATCATGGACTCCGGTTGTTCGCGCCACATGACCGGAGATGCAGCATGGTTCTCCAGCCTCACCACAACCAAGCAAAGAGAACATATCACCTTCAGAAACAATCGGAGGAGTAGAGTGAAAGGTAAAGGTGTGGTAAGAATTAATTCGAATTTCACTCTCAAAGATGTTGCTTTGGTTGAAAACCTGGGATACAATTTGCTGTCTGTATCTCAATTGCTTGATGAGGGCTTCGAAGTGCGATTCCATCGCGATACTTCGCAAGTGCTCAATTCTGATGGCGTTGTGGTGTGTAAGATCTTTAGAGTTGGGAGAGTTTTTGGAGCTGATTTTTCAGAGTCATCTGGTTCTTCTCATTGTCTTGTTGCACATTCGACTTCTGAGCTTTGGAAGTGGCATAGGAGACTAGGGCATATGAGCTTTGAGTTGCTCGCTCGTTTGAGTGCCCTAGGCCTGATCCGAGGATTGCCCAAGCTCAAGTTTGAGAACAATTTAGTTTGCACTCCGTGTCGACATGGAAAAATGATTGCTGCTTCGCATTCGCCAGTCACCACAGTGATGACTGAACAACCCGGAGAACTTCTCCATATGGACACTGTAGGTCCTTCTCGGGTTAGTTCTTTAGGCGGCAAGTGGTATGTATTAGTTATTGTCGACGATTTCTCTCGCTACTCTTGGGTCTTCTTTCTTGCGAGCAAGGATGAAGTGTTTTCACACTTTCGGAGCTTGGCTTTGAGACTTTTCACTGAACTCCCTGGAGCATTAAAATTCATTCGAAGTGATAATGGCACTGAGTTCAAAAACAATCTCTTTGTTGACTTTTGCATGGAGCATGGCATAGAACATCAATTCTCTGCTCCGCGGGTTCCTCAACAGAACGGTGTCGTTGAGAGGAAGAACCGCACTTTGGTTGAGATGGCTAAGACAATGCTCGATGAGCACAGGACTCCTAGAAAATTCTGGGATGAGGCCATGAACACTGCATGTTACATCTCAAACCGTATATTCTTGCGCTCAATTTTAAACTTGACATCTTATGAGCTGCGTTTTGGGAGACAGCCCAAGGTTACTCATCTTCGAGTTTTTGGTTGTCGTTGCTTTATCCTAAAACGTGGTAATTTGGATAAATTTGAGTCGCGTTCTTCTGACGGGATCTTTCTGGGTTACACTACACATGGTCATTCTTATCGTGTTTATGTCGCGCCCCGATTTAATAAATCGGGACTTTATTGAAATTCCATAGAAAATCAATAAAACAAGACGTTCATCATGCGACCACGTACAATACGGACAATCATTCACGGTTCGTAGACCGCATTAATACAAAAGTGAATAAAGGTGAAGAGAAACTAATAAAATAAAGGGTCCTAGATGAACGCCTCCTTCCAGTCTCGCCTTGACTGGGTTGCTACTCCAGACCTTCATCCTCCTCATATTAGACGGGCTCTGATGGTGTAAGTCAACGGGGTGAGTACAGATGTACTCAGCAAGCCACCGAATGCAAATATAATGCAAGGGAATAACAAGGGAGATAGTGGCTAGTTTTGCGGAAGCAGCATAATTGTGAAGCATTAAATGTGAGCAATTTATTAGTACAGAAAAGTAAACATGTGTATGCATCATCATCTTCTAACTCGAGGAGTACGTTTCACCTCCTCGCACAACAGTCCTTACATGCCATGAATAACTCAACCATTCAACCAATTGTAAACTAACTGCGAGTAGTCACACAACCCGCCCTTGACCGTGGGCTCGGCTTTTCGAAAAGATTGATTTTACTCTGATCAGAGATGTACCACTGTACCCACAAGGCACGCACTCATCACTTACACCGAAGTGTAACGAGATGACCCATTTCACGGGAACTCATGCCAAAACCTTCCATATGGTCCTCTCCGACTCAACAGCACCCTCTTATAGGTTTCATATGGTGTCCCGACGCGTCGGTGCCCCACCATACCCCCCCCCCTTGAGCCTCCTTTGGTACAAGTCGCCCGCAGGCTTGCCCCTTGCCCCCTCCACTATGGTGCCGAGAGACGGAGTGTTCCACACTTCCAGTTAGGACTTACCCATTAGACTTGTGGTTGGTATGGAAGTGCTTTGGACCGGTCCTTATAGTGCCCCGGGTGCGACATACCAAAACCCGAGCTTGCACCCGGAACCCACCATACTTATAACATACCTAACTCCAACAGAGTCCAGAGACAAGGGTATTTCATATACCAGAATCCATCTATCTACGACTCATTCTTTTTATCCTATAGCAGTTGTGCCGGTACATTGGGCACTAGCTAATATAGTTATAGTAGAGTGACAAGGAGTTAAGGCTCAATAAGCATGGCTTGGGTTTGCACACAAGGACGGGGATCTAATAAATATAAGTGTAAAGCTTTGATGTTTGACTAATGCAATATTAACCTATGGGTTATAGCGATATTTTGTTAAAACATGGGCTCAAATATGATCAACTGTTTCCACAGAGGTGGTCGATGACTTGCCTTGATCAGCAAATGGGGATGGAGGAACCTCGGGGTAAAACTCGGGATCTTCAACGGCGCCGTAGTCTTCTCGATACGGAAAAGTAAACACAACATTCAATAAACAATCCAACATCAAGCATACAAGCATACAAGTTGTTGTTGGATTTAAGTAAAGGAGACAGGGTCTTAACTTTTAGGGATTTGTTAAATATTTAAGATCAATTTTTAATGAGATTCCTAAATTTTATGGCTTGATATAATTATTTTTTCTAAGGGGTTTTTATTTTCCCTTTTTAGAGATGAACTAAAAAGGTATAAATTAGCCTTGATGTTTCTATGGTATCAAAAATAGTGACTTTGAATTACTAAGTCTTCTGAGGTTTGTTATATAGCTTTTAAGATAATTTCATAAAGCATGGATCTTTACTACATGAATTAATTAAATATCCTAAAAGGGCTTTTTGTAATAGGATTAATAGAACAAAGTGGGCAAAATGGATGTTCTATTTTTATTGTATTACAAATGGTGAACTCAAGTTGTTAGGTCTTCTAAAGTTATTATATAAGTTGTCATGACATTTTTATAAAGTGTTTAACTTCTAGTATATGAATTACTTAATTACCCTACAAGGGCTTTTGCAATATTAATTAATAGATTAAAGTGGGCAAAGTGAACATGTTATTTTTGTTGCATTAAAACAGTGAAATAAAGTCCTCTGAATTTACTATATAATTTTTCATGATATTTTTGTAAAGTGTTGCATTTTTATTATAGGAGTTAATCTTTTATCTTAAAGGGCCTTGGGAATGTTTGTTTAATAAGATGAAAAGGGCAAAATGAATTATTATATTTTTATTGGCTTATGAACAGTGTACTAGAGTTAATATATCATCTAAAATTAATATATAAATTTTTGAGAGTTTTTCTGAATGAAATAATAATTAAATCCTAAAAGGGGTCTTAGAAATGTTATTTAACAAAATGTCTTGGACAAAATGGTCATTCCATTTTTAATGTATTAATAACAGTGAAATGGAGCCATTATATCTTCTGGAATTAATTTATAAATTTTTAAGGATCTTTCTGAATTATTTGTTTAAAGAATTAATTAAACCCTAAAGGGGAATTTTCTTTATTATTTAATAAGGTTATTATGTGCCAAATAAACATATTGTTGTTATTGCATAAAAGTGTAGAGGATGAAAAGACAAATTTTCCAGAATCAAAATGGTGAATTTTGGAGTTAAATTGAGCAAGATATGAATTTTTAAAGTTTAAAGTATTTTTCTGAATTTTATTTAAACCAGAAATCAGGCGCAGTCCACGGTGAGCCAGGTCCACCATGGACCCGCGCACTGTGCGCGTGGGCCGATCGGATCTGGACCGTCCGATCCAGATCTGGTTGCCGAAAGCGAGGCGGAGCGCTTAAATGAGATCCAACGGCTGAGGATGCACGATACCGGTCAACTGTGGTCAAAAGCATCCGGGCGCTCGGTTTTGGGTTCTAATCCTGGCCGTTCGTGCGGCATCCGACGGCCATGATCAAAACCGGCACGGCACGCAGCGAAGGGGTAAGGACCCTTTCTTCTCCGGCGACGGCGGCGCACGGGTGCGAGCGTGGCGACGGCGGTGCGGGCCCTACGCCCTAGTTCTCGACAAAAACGGAAAGAGGAGGGGAAGGGGGTCACGACCGTACCGGAGTCGGCGGAGAAAGGTGACCGGCGGCGACTCGGCGACGAGGAGCAGGCGGCGAAACTTTCGGGTCCGATGGCGACGCAACGACCTGGTCGGTGATCCAGCCCGACAGGGTGAGGCCGAGGTAGAGAGGACGACAACGGTCCCAGCGGTTGAGATGGCGAGGGCGACGGGGGCCTGTGGCACCGGCGAAGGGCTGCCGGAGCCGAAGCAGGGGAATAAACCGAAACAAGGAGGCGGCGGCTCGGGATGATGGGGGATTGAGTGATGCAGGTGTGGGTGAAAAGCGGTGAAGCCAGGGGCTTTATAGGGGTCGTCGGCGGCGTGAAAGGAAGGCGGAGGGAGGGAAACCCGAGGTGTTTCTAATTCTACTCCGGCGAGGTTGCTATAGCTCTCGGATTGGCTTCCAAATGGATGAAATCGCGTCGGTTTAGGTTGGAAGTGAATCACCGGTGAACGGGGGTCAGGATCCCGTGCCCAATTTTGTGGATTTGGGTGGCCGGCGGCGATTAGGGCAAGGAGCCGACGGGAATGGAAGGGGGAGATCCCCTTCCATTGTTGAAGACGAATCTAACAGGTGGGCCCCACCTGTCAGCGAGCGCGCGCGAAGGAGTGAGGGGATGACAAGCGGGTCCGGTGCGTCAGCGGCAGAAGAGGGGGCGTAGGTGGCTGTCAGGTGTGGCCGGCCGAGGCACGGGAGAGGAGAGAGATGGGGTTGGCGCCGACAGGCTAGCCCCGCCTGTCAGTGAGAGGGGTTGGACTGGGCTGGGTCGAAAGGCCTTTGGAGGAGAATTCAGGGTTTCGGCCCATCAAGATTTAAAATTCATTTTTCAATTAAAATAATTCCAGAATATCAATTATTTGATTAAGGCTTGAAGCACTATTTCTAAAATTTTGTAAAAATTCTCAAAAATATTTCTTGGCCTCTAGTTTATCCCATAAAATTTTCAAGTCCAAATTTTGAATATTTACCTCTGTTTGGCTTTAATAGGGTTCTTTTAGGATTTTCTTTAATAACAAAATTCAGAAATTCATTTAATATTATTTTTCTTTTATTTTATTCCCTTTTAATTTTGGGGTTGTTACAGTTTATAACTTGAAAACTAACACTGTCATTGAGTCATGTGATGTGACTTTTGATGAATCAACCCCCTCTGTTAGTTCTGCTCTTGAACAGGCAAATGAACACGACATGGAACAGACCATCTTCGAAGACGAAGATCCCGGAGATTTCGAGGATGAACCCCTACTACCCTCGACATCAACCCCCAAAGCTGACCCCACTTCAACCACTTCGGCACGAGGTCCCGAAGCAACTACCTCGACATCGGTCATCTTGGACCACTCCAACGCACAAGTTGAGGGGGAGACTGCATCCCGCCGCGAGGCTCCACATCATGTTCAAAGGATGCACCCTCCAGAGCAGATCATTGGTGAGCTTGATCAAAGGGTAACTCGTTCACATGCCCATTTCACTAATGCTGCTTTTGTTGCTTCTTTCGAGCCCTTAGATGTTAGTCATGCACTTTCTGATTCTAGTTGGATCAATGCCATGTATGAGGAACTTGAAAATTTTGAGAGAAACCAAGTCTGGTCATTAGTTGATCCTCCACCAAATGTTCATTTCATTGGAACAAAATGGATTTTCAAAAATAAACAAGGGGAGGATGAGACTATAGTCAGAAACAAGGCTAGACTTGTAGCTCAGGGTTATTCTCATCTAGAAGGGATTGATTTTACTGAAACTTTTGCACCTGCTGCTCGCCTTGAGGCCATTAGGATTTTGCTTGCCTTTGCGACATCCCGGGGATTCAAACTCTATCAAATGGATGTCAAAAGTGCTTTTCTTAATGGCTTCATAGGTGAAGATGTTTATGTAAAACAACCCCCTGGTTTTGAAAACCCCAAATACCCACATAAAGTCCTTAAACTTCATAAGGCTCTTTATGGACTCAAGCAGGCCCCTCGGGCATGGTATGATAGACTTAAGTCTTTTCTGCTTGAGCGGGGGTATTTGATGGGCTCTGTTGATAAAACACTGTTTACTCTCAAGCATGGCAAGGATTTCCTCCTAGTTCAGATTTATGTGGATGATATCATCTTTGGTGGCTCTTCTCATGCTTTGGTTGCCGAGTTTGCAGATACCATGAGCAGGGAATTTGAAATGTCTATGATGAGTGAACTCACCTTTTTCCTTGGTTTGCAAATCAAACAAAGATAACAAGGTACTTTCGTCCACCATACGAAGTACACCAAGGACCTGCTCAAGAAGTTTGACATGGCTGATGCGAAGCCCCTCGCCACTCCAATGGCTACATCTGTAGCATTGGATCCTGACGAAGATGGAGAAGACGTAGATCAGAAGGAGTTCCGAAGCATGATCGGCTCCCTCCTCTACTTGACTGCTACGAGGCCGGACATACACTTCGCGGCGTGTCTGTGCGCTCGTTTTCAGGCTTCACCACGAGCTTCGCACCGCCAAGCGGTAAAACGCATACTCAGGTATCTCAAACATACCCTCGAATTTGGCATATGGTATTCAGCATCTTCATCTTTATGTCTTCGAGGTTATTCCGATGTGGATTTTGCTGGGTGTAGAATTGATAGGAAGAGTACCTCTGGTACTTGTCATTTTCTAGGTACTTCACTGGTTTGCTGGTCTTCCCGCAAACAGTCTAGTGTTGCACAATCGACGACTGAGGCCGAATATGTTGCTGCAGCTAGCTGTTGCTCTCAGATTTTGTGGATGGATTCCACTTTGCGGGATTTCGGGTTAGATTATAAGAGTGTTCCACTTTTCTGTGATAACACTAGTGCTATTTGTATTGCAAAAAACCCGGTTCAGCACTCCAGAACCAAACACATTGATGTGCGATATCATTTTCTCAGAGATCACAATGAGAAGGGTGATATTGAACTTCAATATGTTGATACCCAACACCAGCTAGCCGACATTTTCACAAAACCTCTCGATGCTTCTCGATTTGCCTACTTGTGTGGGGAACTTGGTATTTGTCACCCTTACGGCATTTTGTGAGGGGGAGCAGATTTAGATGGATGTGCATTTGCTGATTGTGTGTTGAAATTGCATTTACATCTTTTGCACTTATATGCCTGATTATAATTCATGAACTCATGTCAGCTCAGCTCTCTTTAATTTATCTGAAACATTAAATGTGCATGATGTTTTCTTTCCAAACTCAAATCATGCTCACTGCTCAATCTTGTATCTAGCATGTATAGGCAGGACTGCTTTAGCTATCTTTTATCTGCTTGATAGCAAGACACTTTTTCTTTGGATGCTAAAAATTGCAACTTGAAAATTGTTCTACATATTCATGGAAGTTCATCAAGTGCTAAACAAATTGGTTCACTTAATTAAAATCAAAAACTCCATGATTTGTATGCTTCAAAGCAAAAGATCCAGGTGGGTTTGTTTTGTCGCACTACTCTATTCTAGACTGCTTACCATTGCACATCGGTCTGAACTGGAATAGTGTAGTGTATGCCAAAAGCATTGCCTTAAGCTTCGGATGGCTTTCATGCCTAGGCTTGACCTGATTGGAAAGTATAAGGTGGACAAACAAATAACCCCTGGCATTAAAGGAACAAAAACATTCATTGCTTATCAAGTTTGCTTTCATAGCTCCATTTGATCTAGACTTGTCTGTCTAGAGTATAAATTGACTAGCTTTGCGTAGTCCTTGCTTTTACTTATCTAGTTATCGTGATTGAGTGGTGATGCTTTTATTTCAAAATGACAAAATCACATGATGTCATCATGCTTTTAGAGAATGTTAAATTGAGCTGAGCACATGATATTTGGTATTAAGTACTGGCATATTTTTGCTTTATATGTCTTTGCAATTCTGCTCATTTCCAAGCAATGCATCTTTTACATGCTCCTTGATGCTTGCATTGCCAAAGGGGGAGAGATTTTTGAGTTCTCTATTGCAAGGGGGTACAATTAAATTACTCAGGGGGAGTTTTTATCTTGAGAAAGGGGAGATTTGCCGAAGGGGCTTTTACTCTTTTGAAAAAAGGGGGAGAAAAATTCTTTTGTCAAGTGACATGATTTGGCTCGTTTCTGAGTCTTTATGGTCACTTGTGTGCTGAAATTTTTTCATATTTTCTTGAACTTGAATTTGGTTGTCAATGCACTCATCAAGGGGGAGATTGAGAAACCAAGGGTTGGTTTCGGAGTGTGATGAGTGATTGACAGGTTTTTACCCTCTGGTTCGAAGGGGTACCTCCGAAGGGGGTTCGGAGGTTGGAACTCCGAAGGTGTTCGGAGGTGGTTTCACCGAAGGGTTCGGTGGGTTGGTTGCTGCAGCTGTTGCAGCGGAGTGTGCCTGTCGGAGGGGTCCGACAGTACACAATGACTGGGTTTGTACCGAAGGTCTCGGTACTTTGGGCGGTACACCGGAGTGTGTCGTAGGTTGCTAACCCGGAGTGGTCTCCGGAGTACTGGATACACTTGTCTGTTTGTCTGTGGTGCGCAGGGGACTTTGGAGGCGACGGACAGGTTCGTAGCAGGTGAACCTGGGTCAAGAGGGAGGCTTGATGCCAGGGGAGCGGGGAGCTCCGTCACGGTGGCTGCGAAGGGGTCTGGGTCGGTCCTCGGGTCGAGGTGCGCCAGGTGAAGGTAGAGAGTGCGGAGCGTGGCTCCGGCTGAAGGTACTCCGAGTCAAAGTCCTCGGAGGTGAGGCACTTCGAAGGTACTCCGGATGGAGTGACTTCGGAGTTTGGTGGATCAAGTCCTCTGCGGAGGCAAGGCGTTCGAAGTTCGCTCCGGAGGAAGACATTCGAAGATACCCGACGAAGGTCTCAAAAGTCGAGGCGCATCGAAGGCATGGTCCGGGTGAGGCTCATCGAGGAGTGTGCTCGGGGAGAGACACTGCGATGAAGTGCTCATGGAATGCTTCATGCGGAGGCCTTGGACGAAGAAGGGACTTCGAAGGGTGGTACTCCGAAGGTGGGGCTTCGGAGTGAGGAAGGCTTCGGAGCGAGGCTAGCTCCGGAGTGAGGATGACTTGTGGTACTTCGGTCATGCATGGCTTCGGTACACGGACTGACGGAGTTCGAGCTGGAAGTAGCTGCGAAGACGTGGTGGTCCACTCCGGAGGTGGTGGTGCGAAGGCCCAAGGGCTTTGACGGCTTCGGCTCAAAACCGTCACTGTATCGGAGGCTAACTTCGGTGAAGCGAAGGCCGTCAGGCTCAAGGCTTCTCACCGAAGCTACCGCACCCCTCGCGTGCGAAGGGGGGCTTCAGGAAGGTCAAAGACTGCAAAGGCTGACACTGTCTGCTCTGCAAAAAGCTGACACTGTCCCCTCTGCAAAGCTAACAGAGAAGCCTCCAGAATAAAGTAGACTACCTTTTGTACCCCTCTGTTCTGTAGAGACAAAACTGGTGTAAACCCTAGGGGTAAAGTAGTCAATTCACTTGGGTGAACTGTGGGCTATAAATATGGGGGCTCGGTAGGTAACATTTAACACTTTGAGCATTTACTGTTGAGCTCCTGTACTAGCCTCCTCATACTTTGAATACATCCAGTGAGTTTATTTTTGTGTTCCTTGTTCAAGCGGCGAAGCCCTGCCTCGGTGTGCTTTTTGCTTGAGCTTGTTTTACATACCTCGCTGCATACTTCGTTCATTTGTGTGTCACCCTGAGTGACTTGTGACAGCGCATCGAAGCCTGTGTTGACGAAGTGTGTTGTGTGCGAAGTGTGTTTTTCAGTGCGCGTTCGCTTTGTGTAACAGGAGGCTAGACCTCGCTGCTTACTAGTGAAGCCCTGATCGAAGCCTGTTTCTGCTTCTCGTGTCGAAGCTCCTAGCGTAGTCTGTTAGTGTGCGTTTAGACCTTTGCAGAACGAAGCCCAGCACCAGTTGTTGTCGCTAAGTTTTAGGTTGAAGTCCTCAGAGGGTAGCCCTCTCTTGCGAAGGGTGAAGTGCGTAGCCTGCTCGAATCACCCTGTGTGCGGAGCCTGCACTGACTTAGCAGAGTTGTTTTCGGGGTCGTGGGTGGAGAGAAGTCTGCTTGGCTTCGGACTTTTACTCCTTGCGAAGCCTATGTTCGGAGCTGTCAAGTACCTCCGAACCAGACCTTCGAAGGTTGGTGTTCGAAGCCTGTTCCGCAGTAGACAGAATTAAAACCGAAGGCTGTTTTTAGCCCAAGTTTTTAAAAGCTCCCATTCACCCCCCTCTGGTCGCCGTTTCCGGTCCAACAGGGTTATACACAGTAGTGGCGGGCAGATGAGGTCAGCTTGCCCGCCACCACTGTGTCAATAGCAGTGGCGGGCGCGCTGATCTCATCTGCCCGCCACTGCTATTGATAACAGTAGTGGCGGGCAGATGAGGTCAATGCGCCCGTTACTGCTGTTGACATAGTGGTGGCGGGCGAGCTGACCCCATCTGTCCGCCACTGCTGTTATCAATAGTAGTGGCGGGCAGATGAGGTCAGCGCGCCCACCACTGCTAACCGGGGATAGCAGTGGCGTTAGAGCAGTGGCAGACTGGATGCCCGCCACTATAGGTCGTTTTTGCCCGCCGCTACAGTGTCGCTTTTTAGTAGTGTTTGCCGATTTGAATATAAATCCTAGAAACCCACTTAATGAATTAAAAATAGTAATTGATCCAGAAAAATACTAAATTTTTATATCAAATAAGCTGTGTTGTATTTTGATTATTAAAAAAACAAATATTTAACGATCAATTTGATTTCAAACCTAACACATTCCTTTTCTAAACCCTAATTCATCGTTTGAGAATATCTTAACATTCTACTTGACAACTTTCTCGAGATAGTTTTTAAATTTTTATCACAACATCTATTTATCATATCATAATAATATAACTATTCTTGTATTTTTTGGACTCCATTTAGTCTTTTTAGAATTAAAAAAACTCCATATGAACGATGTGCCTGCCGGGTGTTAGCGCGTCGTTTGCATGGCTAACGCTTCCCCGGTTTACGTGTTAGTGCGTGGAGTTTGTTAGCAGCGTGCGTTTGTTTGTAATTAACAGCCATACATTATTTCTGCTGGCGTTTTCGCTTTCTTCACTTCTGGGCATCGAGGAGCATATATACTTCTATTCCTAGACTCTCAAGTATGGAATATGGATTTAAACCGATTTTTTCGTATAGAATATGGATTTAAACCATTTGATAAATATGAATATATCATTAGAATGAACTAATATCTCTGTTCCAGAATATAACCAGTTTTAGATTTGAACACACATGTAGGTACGAATATTGAGTAGAGTAATCAAGCTCAAAGATACTATATATATTTTAAAGGTAAAAAATACTTTTTACAGGTACAAATTTACTATGTTTGAAATAAATTTTAAACTTTAAAATTTGTTAGCTACTACATTTTTAAAAAAAAAATTACAAGTGCATACACGGGCCAAGCCACTGCTTCATCATCAATACGTAGAGATTACTCTAGCTATCACTGGTCTGCTGACATGCTGCTGCTGCTGCTCAGCTGCTGCGGTTGAAATGTCACACAAGTTTTCCTTTATAGTAATGTGTACTGTACTGCTGTAGACTTGAGGAGGCAAGCAGGCGCCAAACAAGGCGCTACAGTAACCGGTACTTGTCCCGCGGGGGATTCATTCAGTTATAAATGGGGGAAGAAGGCCTTAGCCCAGCCGTCCATGCTTCGGACTCCGTGTAAGGCATGTACTGTCTTCGGATGTGTTTAAGGGATAAATGTAAAAAAACTCAAGACACGTCTCTTAACGAAGACATTGTGTCTTGGTTCTATGCTCGAGGCATAGGACTAGCTGATTGGTAATTTAATTTATTGAATGCTCTGATTGGTGCAATGAATATAGCAAGACACAGGTTTTAGACACGCCCACTGTACTATATTGTATTTTAGCTATGTCTTATGCTTGGAGTACCGTGCATCAGTGTCAGGTTGTACATGCCCTAATAGAAGATGTTTGGTTCTACGATTAAAATTTAGTTATGTCACATCAAATTAAAAGATTAAAAATAAACTAATTATAAAAATAATTATAGAATTAGAGGATAATTCGTGAGACGAATTTATTAAGCTTAATTAATCTATGATTAGCAAATGTTTACTGTAACATCACATTGTCAAATCATGACATAATTAGGCTCATTAAATTCGTCTCTCAAATAATCCACCGATTATGAATAGGTTTTATAAATAGTCTATATTTAATACTCTAACATAATATCTAAATATTTGACGTGACAGGGACTAAAAATTAAGAGTGTTTCGATCAAATGGCTAAATTTTAGCTAGACATCAATTTGAAGGACTAAACGTGAACTAATTATAAAATAATTGCAGACTCAAGGATAATTCATGAGACAAATTTATTAATACTAATTAATCCATAATTAACAAATGTTTACTGTAGCATCACATTGTCAAATCATGACGTAATTAAACTCATTAGATTCGTCTCGCGAATAATTCACCGATTATGAATGAGTTTTATAAATAGTCTACATTTAATACTCTAAAATAGTATTTAAACATTGGATGTGACGGGGGCTAAAATTTTAGCCCCTAATCCCAACACCCCCTAAGATAGATATGGATGTCAAAATATTTGAATTATTCGTATTTGTGTTCGACTAACCATAAATATGAATATCTATATTCGTATCTGAATTAAATATGGATGATATTCAGAAACATCTGAATTTTTTTATAAATATGGATATGAAAACGGATATCCGAATTTTTGCTTAATATGGATATGAAATGGATACATCCATATCTGTTTTATGATTTCACACGGATTAAACTTTTAAGAACTCAAGATAACATTGTATCACTATATTAATGGTTTATTTATTATTTATGTAATTATGGAATACTTAAGTTAGTAAATATTAATATGTATGATTTATTTATTTTTATATAATTATGAAATACTTAAGTTAGTGAAAGTTTTCTAGCAGTACTATGTAAATTTTTGTATTTTTCTAGATCCATTTTCTATTTTAACTCATTAATTATGTTTACACGATTTAAATTGAAATATGTGAAATTTGAACTGCAAGTACATAAAATAATGCACCAAAATTTATATAAAAATTATATTCATGTTTTTGTGACTATTTTTAGTTCTTATCCATTAAATTTAAAGAATTTTTTAAAAATCTATGTTATGACACTCGATCGGTAATATGAAGCTTAAGGTTTTTTAATTCTAGAAAATCAAATAAAGTCTAAACAATACAAGATTTGTCATGATGTTATAATATTATATGTTGATGCTATGATAAAAAAATAAAAAAGTTTCAAGAAAATTGTCACACGGGATATTAAGAAACTCGAGATTCTCTTGAGAGGAATTAAAGTTTTGAGAAGAAATATGTTATAGTTGAAAGTAAATTGATGGTTAAATATTTATTTTAACTTAATTTTTTTATAATCAAAATACAACATATATCATTCCATATATTGTTTTGTATTTTTCTAGTTACATTTTCTATTTTTAACTCATTAATTGTGTTTCTAGAATTTTAATTGAAATATGTGAAATTTGAACTGTGAGTACCTAAAATAATGCTCCACAATTTATAGAAAAATGATATTCATATTTTTATGTCCACATTTTTAGTTCTTATCCACTAAATTTAAAAAATTAAAAATCTATGTTATGACACTTGATCAGTAATATGGAGCTTAAGGGTTTTTTAATTCTAAAAAAAATCAAATAAAGTCTAAAAATACGAGATTTGTCATGGTGTTATGATATTATACGTAGATGTTATGATAAAAATTTTAAAATATTTCAAGAAAGTTGTCACATGTGATTCTAAGAAACTTGAGATTCTCTTAAGAGGAATTAAAGTTTTGAGAAGGAATAGATTGTGGTTAAAAGTAAATGGATGGTTAAATCTTTAATTTAACTCAGAACATGTTTTTATAATCAAAATATAACATATCTCATTCCATATAATTTTTTTGTATTTTTCTAGATCTATTTGCAATTTTAACTCATTAATTGTTTTTCTAGGATTTAAATTGAAATATGTAAATTTTGAACTGCAAGTATCTAAAATAATGCACAAAAATCTATAGAAAAATAATATTCATTTTTAGTCCATTTTTAGTTCGTATCCACTAAATTGAAAGAAATTTTGAAAAACATAGGTCACGACTCGATAACGTGAAACTTAATGGTTTTTTAATTATACAAAAATCAAATAAAGGCTTAAAAACACGAGACTTGTCATATTGTCATGATATGATATGTAGATATTATAAGTACTATCATTTTGGTAAGAAACAATGTACTATAATTTTGGTTATCATTTTGGAAAATTTGTGAAACAATAAACATCTGAATGTGAATTCATTTCAAGTTAAATTATCTGTTTTATATTCGTATTCAAAAATATCCAGATTTATATTCGTATGCAGAATAAAATGTAGTAAACAATACTATTCGGATTCATTTTCACCTGTATCCAATCCAAATTGATCCCTAGAGCCAACAGAAAAGGAGCATAAAAAGATGGGACAATTTTGTTCCTCGAAAGGAGGGCAGGAATACAGTAGCAGCCAACAAGTGAAAGATGCCATTCTTTTCAGCTCAAAATGTCTATGCTTTTGTAAGACAGCCTCTCCCAGCATGCTAGTACTTGTACTACTTTTGCACTGCAGTTTTATGCTCACTCAAAGTTGGTCATCGACTCGTGGCTGCAGATTTCGTGTCTATGCGTGTGTGTGAGAGAGAGAATGTGTTAAAGTAACAGTAAAGTTATAGGTCAATTCGTTTGATAGTGTTGGCCACTCAAAGTATTATTTGACCTGGAGTATTAAGCAACTATACAAAGGCTATTTGTTGATTATTGATTTAGCTTATAGATGAGATTTATAATAAGTTGACATTGAGAAAATTAAGTTGTGAGTTGATTTGTCAATCAAGATTATTGCCAATACGGTTCATTACATTTTGATGGTAAAAAATTATAATGTGCTCAAAATAAAGTATGGAGAACTAAGATTTGAGTATTACATGATGGACAATTAATTGTTAAAAAAGTGTATTGTATATTTTAGTCTTTCTAAAATAATAAATAAAAAGTAGGTTCTACTAACTTATTATATTAGTATAATCTGTTATAAATTATAATAAACTATCCAATAAACTAACAGTTTGTTTCTATTTTAACATATAAGTATATTATTATAATAAACTAAAACAAATCGGGCAAACCCTCTTTGATTTGATTAGTACGTGTTACTATTACATGATGGAATGAAATGGACTAGGCAGGGAGGCGCCGGGCGCCCATCGATAAGACACATTTTTTAGTAAATTCATTTTAAATTTATTTATATCATCATGTACATTTATAAACAACAAGAAACCATTGATAGGCAATAGAGAACCATTGGCTAAATTTATTTTGAAAAAAACAATTTAGAAACACAGCTGACTTGTGAAACTTGAGACAATTAGACAAATATGAAAAAAATATTGTTTATAACACATATTGTTCATCTAATGACAAGAAAAGGTTTCTTATAGCATTAGCACATTTCATAAGAGGTGTCACAATAGTATGGTCATAGATCAAACTGTGCTTAGGAATCTTGACAGAGAGATCTGTTATACTAAAAAAGTTGGCTTTACTCTAGCTTTTCACGATAAAATCATGAATACAAACATTGATGACCACATAATGAGAACACATAATAACACAAAACACATAATGAGAACATATAATAACACAAAACACATAATTGTGATACATAAAGAAGTATAAATTGACTCATGAGCAAAATTTTCCGCACATACTTCAAGTTGCACTGTACACTACTCTGTGAGCAACAATTGGTTAAAAAACTTGTATCTGCGTCAAGAAGCGGAAGCTCTATGCTAGAATAAGGAAAGAGTAAAAAGCCTTTATAAGTTTGATCAGGGCATCCATGAATTGGCTGTGAACCAAGTATTTAAGAGTATTGATTGAATGGGCAAGTAAAAGCCATTTTCTGGACATCAGAATCAAGACTATCATGACATGACATCATCTATTTTGCATTATAATTCAGTTTTAAAGATTTTTTTCTAATTATGTGATATGGGATAAGCTAATAATTCAAGAACACAATGCTATAGCAGTGGGGGTACTACATTTGTAATGGACACTTGGAGTTTGCCACCAAAGATGGCCCAGTTAGAGTATGTGAGCCTTTGCGTCATTGTGTGAGTCTAACCTCTGGGTCATGTTCCAATTGTACTTGTTCCATCCATATGGTACAGGATCATCGATACCATGAGAAAGCTTTTACTTGAATTTTGGAGGTATTGGTACGCACTGTTGAAATCAAATATAGGAATACATGACTCAAACACAAGGACAAACCACTCATTGAATATATCCAGCAAAGCGTTTTCCAGAAGGCATCTCTCAGCATCACAAATGGTCATCTGACCCCATTCCGCAACTTGCGATCAGCACACAAATAAAAAAAATCAAGTCATCTCAACACAAGAATATTTTTGGATCATGATCACAGAAGCTATATAAATTACTTTTACAATGAACCAGTAATAATAAATCTATGTTAGTTGGTCTATATGGTTAATCTAGGATAGAGTAAAAAATCTGGCCTGAACCATATTTTTTATGAGTACAGCAGTAATTATGCAAAGACAATGTTTTTTGCGAGCTAATCAAGATGATCCAACATTCAATGTGAAAACCAAGCATAACATAAACACCATGATTCAATACCAATGACACAACCATGACCAATCTTTTTGGAAAGTAATTCACAACCTTTCAGACTTCAAATGGATAAAAAATGTATTATTGTTTCTGTCAGAACTTCTGAATCATACGGGTTTTTATCAAACAAAATGGTGGCCTATCTGGAACGGACAATATCAGAACATACAGAAATGCATATATTCTATGAGAAAAAATAAATCATCTCTTGGAACAGGTACTGTAGTTCGAATCATCAAGCAATCGGATATTGTATGACTGTGAATAATAGAGCTGTCACCACAGATGCAATGAAGTTCATTTTGGAGTCAATGCCTACATGCTGCATACCTAATACAAAGACCTATGTTAAAGAGTTGGCACAATATACTGGGTAAGAAACTGAATATCTCCTGAACTTATGCCATATACAAGTCAGCAAAACTGAAGGTGCAAATACCTAATACAAAGACCTATGTTAAAGAGTTGGCACAATATACTGGGTAAGAAACTGAATATCTCCTGAACTTATGCCATATACAAGTCAGCAAAACTGAAGGTGCAAAATGAAGCTTCGTAAATCTTATCTCATAGAATAGCTTTCATTACTATATTGTTCTATGCTTTGTATGCATGATGCATCCTACTGTGTCATGTTGGCTTATTTCAAGAAGAATGCACACTGCAAACTTCTGCTCTCCAGTATAATTGAAATGCATGAGGGAATAACACAAGAAAGACATGCAGAAAATAATGATCAATAGAGGATGGAACAAGAGAAATTACTTGCATCCTTTCACTGGTATAACTTTCATAAGGCTCTTCAAATTGTTGATAAGCAAAATTATATTCTTGCATTATACAACCTGTATGCAACCGGTATCAGTCGTTTGACCAGCATTCCATTTTTCAGAGCTGGCAAAGGTCGTTTTGGTTTTCCTTCAGCTTTTTTCATCCTCTCTTTTGCTCGGCGCCTTAACTCACTACGGGAACGTGCATGTTTGCCGAGTGCCTAGGGCACTCGGCGAACCCCACTCGGTACACGCTTTATCGGCGACGAGGGTGTTCGCCGAGTGCAATGTGGCACTTCGCCGAGTGTCACGGTGGCACTCGGCAAACGCACTCGTCTGATGGACAGGGTGGCCGTTAACGGGCGTTCGCCGAGTGCCCCATGTGGCACTCGGCGAAAGGGGTTTGCCGAGTGCCACGTGGGCACTCGGTGAAGATGGTCGGGGCACGGGGGACAGGGGGTTTGCCGAGTGCCACGTGGGCACTCGGCGAAGGGGGGTAGGGGCATGTGGGCACTCGGGTGGCAAGGACTTTGCCGAGTGGCACGTTTCTGTGCTATTTAGGTGGCTTTGCCGAGTGTAGCACTCGGCAAATATTTTTTTAATTTTTTTCATTTATTTAATGCATATTTCATCCAAAAATTATATCCAATCACAAATTCACATTTAGTCATAAAATTCATTCCAAAATTCACATTCAATCACAAATATTCACATTCAATCACTATATGAATCACAAATTCACTCACATCATAAAAAACACATTCACATCACAAAATTTCACGTTCACGTCACAAATTCACGTTCACGTCACAAATTCACCTTCACGTCACAAATTCACGTTCACGTCACAAATTCAAGTTCAAATTGACATCACAAGTTCAAGTTCACGTAAATGTTGATAAGTTCAAGTTAATTAACAAGTTCACAACGACAACTCACACCACGCCTCACAAGTTAGCATTATCGTTATGCCCAGTGTGTGGAGATGGTTGCGTGTTTGATTCTGTTGCCGATGAATGAAACTGAAAAAAAGAAAAATAGTTAGCATAATTGTATATAACAAAACCGACAAAAACAATATTAGAAACTCACATTGCCGCTCTGTGGAGTCCGCGGAGATTGTTGAGGTTGAGGAAGTCCAGGCAGACCCATATGACCTGAAAAAGATCCACCCATCTGCGCAAACCACTGTTGCATCTAGGTCTGCATCTCGGCCTGCATCTGAGCAAGCATCTGAGCCTACAGCCGAGCCTCCATCTGGGTATGTGTCACGCCCCGATTTAATAAATCAGGACCTTTATTGAAATTCCATAGAAAATTAATAAACCAAGACGTTCATCATGCGACCACGTACAATACGAGCAATCATTCACGGTTCATAGACCGTATTAGTACAAAAGTGAATAAAGGTGAAGAAAAACTAATAAAACAAAGGGTCCTAGATGAACGTCTCATTCCAGTCTCGCCTTGAATGGGTCGCTACTCCATACCTTCATCCTCCTCGTAGTAGACGGGCTCTGGTGGTGTAAGTCAACGGGGGTGAGTACAAACGTACTCAGCAAGCCACCGAATGCAAATATAATGCAAGGTAATAACAAGGGAGATAGTGGCTAATTTTTGCGGAAGAGCATAATTTGTAAAGCAATTAAATGTGAACAATTTATTAGTACTGAAACGTAAACATGTGTATGCATCATCATCTTCTAACTCGAGGGGTACAGTCAGCCCCACCTCGCTCAACAGTCCTTACATGCCATGAATAACTCAACCATTCAAACAATTGTAAACTAACTGCGAGTAGTCACACAACCCGCCCTTGACCGTGGGCTCGGTTTTTCGAAAAGATTAAATACTCTGATCAGATGTGCACCACTGTACCCACAAGGCACGCACTCATCACTTACACCAAAGTGTAACGAGATGACCCATACCACGGGAACTCGTGCCAAAACCTTCCATATGGTCCTCCTCGACCCGACAGTACCCTCTTATGGGTTTCATATGGTGTCCCGACGCGTCGGAGCCCCACCATACCCCCCTTGAGCCACGTCGGTACAAGTCACCCGTAGGTTGCCCCTTGCCCCCTCCACTATGGTGCATCGAGTCGGATTGTTCCATACTTTCAGTTAGGACTTACCCATTAGACTTGTGGCTGGTACGGAAGTGCTTTGCAACAGATCCCGTAGACCGGTCCTTATAGTGCCCCCGGGTGCGACCAACCAATTCTCAAAACTATTTCTTGGCCTCTAGATTCCACCATAAATTTTTTAGCTACAGATTTGAAATATTTCTTCCTGTTTTTCTTTAATTGAGTTCTTTTAGCCTTTTCTTTAATTAAATAAATCATTTTATTCTAGAAAATTTATTTCCCTCATTTTTATTTTATTTTAATTCTGGGGCTGTTACAGTCTGCCACTCGATCCTTTGTGATTTTTCTTCATTTAGTTGGGCCTACAAAACATTAATTCACAGTCATTAACGTTCCAAAACAAACAAATTGAAGTGTTCGATGATTGATGAAAATGAACTAACCTGTAAATCAGCAATCATACCCATAGATGTGTCTCGGCGAGGGCGTATACCTGGACCGGAGGTCGAGCTCCGAGCTCTCACCTCAGATAGAGAGGGGGTACTACGGGTATCAATGGCGTCGTCGCCCATCAAATATCGCCCATGTCTCTTGCCTCCTCCAGCCCTCATGACCACCTCGCCATCGATGTCATGTGCAATTGGGTCATAATCGGGACCATGCACTTCCCTTGCCATCTCTGAATAGTCTTGGAGGCGTTGATATGCGTTCTGATTAGTGTACGACTCAACAAGGTCATTTGGATCGTAAGTATTGCCTTCAACCGCCCTCCCTTTGTGAGCCAGAGCATATGCCATGACTTGGGAGCATTCCTGACCCGCATTGGCCGTTGACTGAAATAAGAAGATAGATAGAGTTATATTATGCAATTAAGCGAAAAAAAAGAAACATGTAACTACATACCCATCTCGCCCTGAATTGGTCGAGGTTCAGCGAGCCTTGATGGTGTGCTATCCCCGGCATGAGTAGGCGTCTCTAGCGGCATGCATCGTGACTGCTCTGCCACTCGGCAGAACACCACCTATCAACAATTTGGCCTCAACATTCAAGATGAGCGGCACACCACTGTGGAGGGACCTATTTGATGCAAGTGAAGTTGTTAATGACATAATATTAAGTATTAGAAGATACACGAGAATACACTTACCAGCATGTATTCCTCTCGTGTCAGAAAGGTGGTCCGGGCATCCTTTTTATTCTTCCTCTCTCGGCAGTGTTGAGTGTAGAAGTCGATAATGGCTTGAATGTGTGCCTCATAATGCATGTCGGTGACAAGCTTCTTGGCGGCTCTATAAATAACAGTGGTAGCCTGATCCACATACCCCTCATCACATCTATAAAAATCCTACATATAGATGTAAAGAGAACATTATGTAATCCACATGTTAATAGTATTGAAACATATATTAAGAAAATAAACTTACCCAGAGCTCAGCCCTAACTCGATCGTCTAGGTGGGGAAATTGTCTCCCTTCTCGGTCAGGGGCGTCCGGCGCACTTTCATAGTGCCTCCATGAGTACGCCGGCTCCATGCTCCCATCAAAAGATACCAAACCAGGGAATTTTTCCTTAATAAGAAGCCTGAGGATGCCGTTTACGTGGCGTGAGCACTCACAACCTGCTCGTTCAACCATAATCCAGTTCCTACCCCGATATCATTAAAAAGTATTAGTATATATTAAAAACTAAACTAATGAAAGGAATACATTATAGACTTTCTATAGCAACTTACCTCAACTCGGAACTCATTGTAGGCATATAAGATATAATTGAAAGGTAGAACTAACTAAAAGTTAATTTGAGAAATACCTTAGTTTTGAACCAAGAAATGAAATCGGGATTGCCATTTCCCACACCATACTTAAGAAGGGCAGTTGATTCCTCAATGTTAGCCTCCCTCGAACCACGCCAAAATCGTCGATGAAATTCCTCAATGTACGGTTCCACTTCGGAAAGGTTTGTCAGGACATACAACATAATCAAACGCCACTCTTCATGCTGCAAGGTCTTGTTAGAAGCACCACTTGCACTTCCTAGTTGGCCCCTGAATATGCTGAGATTTGATTCTTCTTCTGGAAGATTGTAACGGGAAGATGGATTATGCACGTTAGGAAGATTGTCTGCATAATAACTAGTTGTGAAGTTTGACACCTCCTCCAAAACATATGCCTCAGCTATGGATGCTTCAATTTTACATTTGTTCTTACATTTATTCCGAAGAATCTTTTGGAATCTCTCAATTGAATAGCACCAGCGGCTCTGGACCGGACCTCCCATACAGGCCTCATACGGAAGATGTAAGATCATATGTTGCATCGGATTGAAAAAATTGGACGGAAAGATCTTTTCTAGATTGCATAATAACACGGGAGCTAGTGTCTCCATGTCTGCTACCACGGTGTGAGACAACTGTTTAGCACAAAGTTGCCGGAAAAAATTGCTCAATTCAGCTAGAACTCGCCATACATCCTCGGGGACATAGCCACGAATCATGACTGGGAGCAGCCGCTTAATCCATATGTGATAGTCATGACTTTTGAGTCCGTTTATTCATAGAGTAGCTAGATTAACTCCCCTCTTCAGATTAGCTACATAGCCATCAGGAAACATCAAGGTTTGAAACCACTCAAGTACTTCCCTCATTTGTCCCCTTGTTAGAACAAAATCAGACTTTGGCTTCGTCCCGGATTTCCCACTTCTAGGAGGTATCATGTCGAGCTTAGGTCTGTTGCATATAGCCGCTTGATCCACTTGGGCCTTGACGTTGTCTTTCGTCTTCTCAGGAATATCCATGATTGTGCCGAAAATGGCCTCGGCAACATTTTTCTCGGTGTGCATCACCAATGTTGTGCGGAAGGAGAAGATCATTGAAATAAGGAAGATTCCATAAACATGGCTTGTGAGTCCATGCATGATGCTCACCATATCCGATAAAACCAGCTACTTGTGTATTAATTTGCAAAGACTCTAATTGAGCACGAATATCGGCTCCGGTCATTTTAATTGGTGCTGAGCCTTTAACACACACACCTTTTGTAAAATTCTTCTTATCCTTCCTGAATGGATGGTTTCGAGGAAGAAATTGTCGGTGCTTGTGAAACGAGGAATATTTTCCACCCTTAGCCAGTCAAATGAACTTCAGAGTCGACCGACAAATCGAGCATGCGAACTTCCCATGCACGCACTAGCCGCAAAATATCGAATATGCTGGTAGGTCATGTAGAGAGTACATATACCAGACATGCATTCTGAAGTTTGTCTTTGTAGATCGGTCATATATCAACACACCGTCTTCCCATGCACGGACCAAATCATCCATCAAAGGCTCCATATACACACTCATATTTTTCCCCGGTTATTCAGGCCCTGGAATTATCAAGGACAAGATAATATTCTGTCGTTGAAAGATGACGCCGGGAGAAAGGTTGAGGGGAATAACAAACATTGGGCAACAACTGTATGCGACAGCCGTCATACCATATGGATTGAACCCATCTGTTGCTATAGCAATTCTTACATTACGTGGCTCTAAAGCTTTCTCGGGATGGAGCTGATCAAATTTTTTCAACACTTCTCCATCTGATGGATGACCTAGCTTGTCTGGGTTGTAACGAATCCCATTTTTATGTCATGTCATCTGTTTAGCAGATTCCTCGGTCATGTACAGCCGTTGGATCCTCGGTACAAAGGGAAGGTACCGAAGGATCTTCACGGGAATTGAGAGTTGTTTCTTCGCACCATCATCGGAGTCTACCTCAAGATACCTAGAGGATTTGCATTTCACGCAGCAGGTTGCGTCTGCGTATTGTTTCTTGAATAAAATGCATCCGGTGGGACAAGCATGTATTTGCTCATAAGACATCTTAAGTGCACGGAGGACTTTCTTCGACTCGTACATGCTCTTCGGAAGATTGTGACCTTCTGGAAGAAGGCTACCAACAACCGTCGGCATAACATCGAAGCATTCTCGACTCAAGCTAAACTGCGACTTGATGGCCATTAGCCGTGCGATGGCATCTAGTTGAGAAACCTTAGTGTGACCATGAAGAGGTTGCTTTGACGTGGACAACATGTCATAAAACATTTTTGCCGTTGGCTCCGGCACTTCCTCTTCACGTGCTTCGTCAAAATGTGCATCTTCAAAGTCATCTAGCATAAATCCAACTCCTCCCTCATCATCGTCCATGCGATGTCGCAACACCTCGTCTCTAGGACGTTGGGACTCACCATGATACGTCCAACGGGTATAATTTGGCATAAACCCATATTTGCATAGGTGTTACCCATGGCATCCTTTGTTTGTCGACGCTTATTCTCGCACCGACTACATGGACACCAGGTCTTGTCACGTACATTCTGTCTACCGAACGCCGTCTATAAGAATACTTCAGTGTTCTTGATCCAATCCATGGTCACCTCGGCCTGACTAGGGTGACCCGTGTACATCCACTCACGATGATCCATCTTATACTAAACTAGGAAACAACACCCGTGTTTAGGGGTTAGTGAGAAACGAGATGCATCTAACAGTATAATAGGTAAGATAGGTCCTAATCCCACCAGAGAATGCGTAGATTGAGCTCGTTTTCACGCTCCGTTCCGATCCAACCCAAAATTTTGGCAGCACCTCCCCGCTGCTCTCCAAACGCATGTCTGGGCAACATGCCAAGAGGATGTGCGTTCGGAGAACAACGGGGAGGTGCTGCCGAAACCATGAGTCGAATCGGAACAGGGCATGAAAACGAGCTCAATATACGCATCCTCCGGCTGTCCAAACGTGGACAATTCGAAACAGTTACGGCCACAAATATGCAAAGACATTCATATTCCAAACTGTAACTCTTCCGAACGGGAGACGTCTAGGATACGTGACAATAACAAAAAAAATTAAATTTTTGATAACATCTTATCTCTAATACATAGCAAATCTAGCATGCATAAATAGGACGACACGATGGTCGTCACCCACATACACACATCATGACGCGATGGCCCACATCCACATACACATATATTATATATATATATATCACGGCACGATGGCCAACATCCACATACACAAGATATTAATCAACATAGCCATTAAAACATAAAAAGTATTACAACGATTATATTAAAATTTCTAAAACATGTATATTAACATGACATTATTAATAATTAAAAATGTGATTAAAAATTACATTAAACATGGCATTAAATTGGTCTCATCTAATAATATATATTAGTTTGCTACTATAGCTAGTTCCTAGCTCATTAATCAGTTAGTTTAGTTTATTTTTTGTTCGATCATATATAGGCTATATATATGATTTAATTCACTCTAACCTATAATATATATTAGTGTATTAATTTAAACCATCTTTCCTCTCAAAAAAATATCACCTAAATAGAGGGGAAAATATCACCGAAGCGAGGGGGCCGGCGGCCGGAGGAGGAGGGGCCGGAGGCGCCGAGGGCGGAGGAGGAGGGGCCGGGGGCGCTGGCGGCCGGAGGAGGAGGGGCCGGGGGCGGCCGGCGGTGAGGACGCCGGCGCGGCCGGCGGCGAGGCGCGCGTGGGAGCAGGGGGCCGGGGGCGGTGGGGCCGGCGAGGGCGGCCGGCGGCGCCGGTGGTCGGGGGCCGGGGGCCGGGGCTGGGGGCTGCAGGGGCGGCCGGCAGTGGTGGCGGAGGGGCGGCCGGCGCGGGGGTGCAGGGGGCCAGCCGGCGGGGTGGCGGCGGTGGGGTGCGGGGTGCGGGGTGCGGGGAGCGGGGGAGTAAGCGGCGGGGTACGGGGAGCGGGGGAGCAGAGCGCATTTAATGCGCCCAGATCTGCGGGGCTGTAAGTAGGCAAGTTCCAAACTTCGCCGAGTGCCAAATTGGGACGCACTCGGCGAACGGTTTTTTTAAAAAAAAATTACCGAGTGCCATCAGTAAAGCGCTCGGCAAATGATATTTTTTTAAAAAAACATTTCTTTGCCGAGTGCCAGGGATAATTGCACTCGACAAAGATTTTTTTATTTTAAAAAAAAAAACTAAAATAGAAAAAAGACAGTAAAAAATCCCATAATTTGGCATTATATAATATACACTTATTTTTACTCCTAGAAATTTTCTTAGTTCAAATAAACAAATTTAATGCACTTGTAGTTCAAATTTGGGATCTTTTAATTAAATTCTATAAAGAAGTTCAATTAACTAAAAATAGCAAGCTAGTACTAAAAAATCCCAAATTTGGACATGGTATAAGATACATTGGGTTTTAGTAGTACAAAAAGTTTTAAGTTCAAACAAATATTTAAATATCGATTTGCTTCTAAACCTAGCTCATTCCATCCCTAAACACATTTACCTTCTCGTGGATTCTCCGATTTCCAAATGTCGTACATGAAAACTTTGTCGAAACATTATGAAATTTTTATCACAGTATATATGTATGATATAATGACACCATGTCAAGTATCATATTTTTTAGGCATCAATTTAATTTTCTAGAATTAAAAAACCATTAAGCTCCATGTTGCCGCTCGAGCGTCGTAAATTAGATTTTAAATATTTAGATATATTTAGTTGTAAAAGATTACAAATGGAATCATGAACATAAATATGATTTTTCTACAATTTTTGAGTCATTATTTCATGTACATGCAGTTGAAATTTGACTCACTTCGAAGTAAATCCTAGAAACATGGTTAATTTATTAAAAATAGCAAACCCACTCAGAAAAATATGAAACTTTTCTATGGCTTAACATAGGTTGCATTATGAGTGGAAAAAAATTCAAGTTCAAAACATGTTTAAAATGTGATATAGAGTCAAAATGTGTTTTCACATAAAATATTAGGATTTTCTATTTTGCTGAGTGTTTTTATTTGTGGCACTCGGCAAAGTATAGGGTTTATCGAGTGTCCGTTAGAGGCACTCGACAAACCAAAAAAATCACCCGTGCTGTCGTAACGGCGTCAGTAGAAATCTGGGTGGGACATTTTTTGGCATGTTTGCCGAGTGCCACCTATGGGGCACTCGGCAAAGAGGTGGAATCACCGAGTGCCACGATGTTTGCCGAGTGCATGACATCGCGCACTCGGCAAAATAGTGTTTGTCGAGTGCCCGATGAAATGCACTCGGCAAACATCGTGGCACTCGGCAAATATCTGTTTTCCGGTAGTGACTCCAACACTGGTATTGGAAACGATTTCTTCTCTCTTTTTGAGTAATTACGTGGAAAATCAGCATGTGTGGAAAATATGGAGGATAGCATGTCGAACGCCCTATCAATTTGCGCCTGCTCATACTGCAAGAACGCCTCACCGAAAAGGGAAAGTACAAGGACATGGCACAATTCTTGCGGCCTACTCAAGAGAAAATTGATAATTTGCCATCGTTAAGGTTGAGGTTCGATTATTTGCCACCCTAAATTTTTACTTTTTGATGAAATGTCACCCTAAACTTCATCCTACTTGTTTTTTTGCCATTCCATCCTATTTTAATTCATTTCTCATTTTTCTCTCCCTAGAAAAAGACCAATCTACGCTATCAAAAAACATTTCCTTGCTATACATAAGCATGGCGTTGTCATTTTCTAATCGAAGGGATAAAATAAGAAAGATAAACTAGTCTTTCTCTAGAGAGAAAACATGAGAATTGAGTTAAAATCTGATAAAATGGTAAAAATCAAGTAGGATGAAGTTTAGGGTGATATTTTATCGAAGCCAAAATTTAGGATGGAAAATAATCGAAACTCAAACTTATCGATGGCAAATTATCAATTTTCTCTCAAGGAAATCCTTCTCGAGAAGGCAACACAGAAGCTCTCCAATGCGATTGACGCAACCCCTATCCCGCTCTTCGGGGTCAGGGAGACTGATTTACGGGAGTTCGTGACAGAACTGGACGCTGTGTGCGCGGCCATGAGAAACAACCTCGAGCCCCTAGAGAGATAGGTGCACGAGGTGTTCCACCGCATCGTGTGCAGCCGTGTGGACGGAGGGATTGGCCGTACAGGACCTCTGCTCGGCGTCATTACGATGAGCGGCGGCAAGCGGCAGCAAGCACCGGGAACCCAATCCAACACTGGTCATGTGGCTCCCACTCGACCGGCATCCGGAAGCCGAGCGTTGTCAGGCTCCCCTCGAGAACCTTCAACGCCATGGATGCGGCGGCAGTGGTAGATCAGTTGAGTCGCCGGAGAAGCAATCACGTGGCGGCTAGGGTTAGGGATGGCGATGGGTATGGGGGATGGGGACAGAATGGGAGAGCAATTACACGGTGGTCTAACCCCTCGTGACGGCAATTTCGTGAAACCCCTCCTTTTAAAAAATTTTACAGTGCGCTCTAATTTTATGAATTTTCTCTCCTTGCGTATAAAATCTTAGAAAACAGGGGTGCATTCACAAAAGAGGAAAGATAGAGGACCGTACATATCTGGAGTTTTATGCGATTAGAGAAAAATAGGAGGACTTTTTGCAAAAAAAGACAGCTCGGGATAAGGGCTATGTGGCGGCTCACGCAAGTGGCCACGCCATCCAAAATGCTGAGAGCAGCAAAGGGGAGGAGGTTTAAATATATAGAATAGAATTGAAGAGGGAGAGAGCCCAAGTCAATACATTTGCATAGTGTCATCGTATCCGAACGAATTGAACATACAAGACATGCTTTCCTCCTTTTTTTAGTCAACGCGATTGACAGCTTTGGTCGAGTGCTATGTCGTACGATTGTTGTGACCTGTGGCCTGTTAGGATATGTTTGGATACCGGGATATCTAGGGTTGGGGTGGTCCTATCCTAATTTCCATATTGTTTGGTTACCTGGCAGATAGAAATGGGATGAGATAGAAAAAAATATTCTACCAAAAAACTGGATGAGAGAAGCAAATAAATAGCTGGATGATACCATCCATGGGTGAGCCACGTGCACATTGAACAGCTAGTTGTCTGCTCACCTTCCATTTCTTTCTTCTCCCATTGCTTTCCCCTCCCATTCTCCAGCTCTGAGTGTCACCCCTTTTCTCCTTGCTCGTCATGTCCTTACTCGTCATGAGCGCACGGCCACCACGCCGTCCCTGCTCGCCACGAGCATGTGGCCAACACGCCGCCTGTGCGCTGCCCTTGCTCGTCGTGAGCACGCGGCCAGCACACTGCCTCTGCCTGTGTGCCACTCCTGCTCGCCTCGAGCGTGTAACCAGCACCTCACCCACACAACGCCCATCACTACAACAATCCAGGAAACTTCCGTCGGCCAAAGCCGACGGAAGTTAGTCCTTTCCCGACGGAAGAAGCTAACTTCCGTCGGCAAAAGGCTAACTTCCGTCGGCATTTGGCCGACGGAAGCGGGTAGACGGAAGTTAGCTAACTTCCGTCGGCCGCCGACGGAAGTTAGCTAACTTCCGTCGGCCAAACCTAGCCGACGGAAGTTACCAGGAAATCGGTAACTTCCGTCGGCCAAATCCTAGCCGACGAAATTTTTTTTTCTTTTTTCTTTTTTCTGTCGACGGGCCAATAACTTCCGTCGGCTAATGTTGGCCGACGGAAGTTAACTAAAAAATTCAAAAAAAAAGAAAATTTGCAAAATGACTACCGAGCAAAAGTTTCAGAAAAATATGCTGCCTGTACAAGTGTATGGTACAATCAAATCATTCAGCCAAAAGCATAAAAACTAACATCTATATGAAAACTTCTTAGAATCTCAATACTCCCTCCATCCATATGAAAACTAATATCATTCAGATTGACATTGTGCACCAAATCAGAACACACACTTCTGTTGATATTCACAAACAGTATTGATCAGTTCAGAAGTTAAATGAAAGTGTAATTGAATCAGAATCTATTGACATCAACTTGTTTACTCACAACAATTTCAGATCAAACACTAGTGCAGTACTCAGTTTCAGGATTTTCAGAAAACTACAGAACTTACACTTGAGTAGCTGCTATAGATGAGCAAGTACTGCATGAATCAGCAGCAAAGAGAGACCAAAACTACAAGCAACACTGTTCTGAATTAAAACCAGTGGAGATATAAACCAAGGAAACAAAATTCAGAAGTAACAAAACTCTTATTACAATAATCATGGTAGATGATAGTGAATAGTGCTAAGCAGCTATGAAAATCTATATGAAACTTTGAGTATAAACAACCCTGAATCAGAACTAGATAAATAAGAACAACATAATGCAAATTTCTCAAAAGATATATCTTAAGAAGTTATCTGGGATAATCTCTATAAAAACCACTAAGAAAAAAATTAATGGTATTTCTTACAATAAAATATCAAATGTGACAAATGGGATGTTCTCAAACTACCAGTGCATAATAATAAGTTGAGGAAAAATCCCATCAAGGGAACCTGAAGCTAAACAACAGAGTTATAGAAAGATCACAGATCAAATATCCCATGCCTACAAAATAACTTTCAAAACACTCTACAATATACATAGAGATGAGTGACAATACCTAAGGACATAAATTTGATAAAAATAAATAGATCATAAATATAACTTGAAAAGGTAGCCGACAAACCTGCTTGCCTCAATTAGTGGCAGATGGTCATATTGGGGTTTCTCAATCAAGTTTTGTACCTAGAAAATTTACAAATGTCACTGAATCATATAAAAAAGATTTATATTCCTGAATCTTGATGGTATCTCAAGAATTTAAGATATTTTTTAGTTCTGTCATTCTGTTTAAACTAAACCTTAACTTATCCTAAAAAAGATGATGTTGAAGCTTCATAAAGACAGCTAGGAAACATTCTAAGAACAAAAAATAATATGAATATCTGATGTAAGACAAAACATATGGCAAAACTAAAGATTAGGGGATTGTAGAAGACAAGATACTCTAACATATTAAAGGGTGAGGTGTTATTCTATACAGAGCTGTGGTGGGCATTGATTAAGCAACCTTGAAGCAATAGAAAAACACAACTAAAGAAATCCATGCATTTCCAAGTTCTTAAGGGGTCTCATTTCTAAGTTCTGGTGACAACTCCCCTGCCAATGATTATCATCACTTTAACCATAATATAGATTCAATAAACACAGATCATTCACAACTCACAACTCACAGGAAGTATCCGTCGAGCACTCAATTAATCAAGAAACAAGGTAACAACAGAAAAAAGAACACTGCCATCAAAATTCCAAAAGAAGTTCTCTTAACCCCGCAGACACTAATTCACGATCCTATACCAGGAAAACGGTAGCAAGCACAACTGGCAACAAAAAACAGAAAGGAGGTAGCAGGGAGGCGGGCGGAGGCGGCGGAGGCCGTGGAGGCGGCGAAGGCGGCGGAGGTGGGCGGAGGCGGCGGGAGGCGGCGGGAGGCGGCGGAGGCGGCGGAGGCTGTGGAGGTGGGTGGAGGCGGCGGAGGCGACGGGAGGCCGGGGAGGCGGGTGGAGGCGGTGGAGGCCGTGGAGGCAGTGGAGGCCGCGGAGGTGGGTGGAGGCCGTGGAGGCGGCGGAGGTGGGCGGAGGCCGTGGAGGCGGCGAAGGCGGCGGGAGGCGGCGAAGGCGGCGGGAGGCGGCGGAGGCTGTGGAGGTGGGTGGAGGCGGCGGAGGCGACGGGAGGCCGGGGAGGCGGGTGGAGGCGGCGGAGGCCGTGGAGGCAGTGGAGGCGGCGAAGGTGGGTGGAGGCCGTGGAGGTGGGCGGAGGTCGTGGAGGCGGCGGAGGTGGGCGGAGGCCGTGGAGGCGGCGAAGGCGGCGGAGGTGGGCGGAGGCGGCGGGAGGCGGCGGAGGCTGTGGAGGTGGGTGGAGGCGGCGGAGGCGACGGGAGGCCGGGGAGGCGGGTGGAGGCGGCGAAGGCCGTGGAGGCAGTGGAGGCGGCGGAGGTGGGTGGAGGCCGTGGAGGTGGGCGGAGGTCGTGGAGGCGGCGGAGGTGGGCGGAGGCGGCGGGAGGCCGGGGAGGCGGGCGAAGGCGGCGGGCGTAGTCACGCGGAGGCAGCGGCGGGGAAGAAGAGAGAAGGGGAAAACCTAGGGTTAAAACAAGGCATGGGCTGAGAAAAAGAGGCGCGGACTGCGAAAAAAAAGGGCGTGTACTTAACTTCCGTCGGCCACATCTAAAGCCGACGAAAGTTAATTTTAACTTCTGTCGGCTTTTGTGCTAGCCGACGGAAATTAAAGGATTTATACCGGGCGAGGAAAAATGACTTTATCTTCCGTCGGCCACTGTGAAAAGCCGACGAAAGTTAGTTTAACTTCCGTCGGCTCCTTTAGGCCGACGGAAGTTAGCTAATTTCCGTCGGCTTTTCGAAAAGCCGACGGAAGATAAAATAGCCGACGGAAACTTTCTGTTTTCTTGTAGTGCATCAACTGTGAACTTTTGTTTAGTTCAATGGTTTTGATCGTCATTAAAAGAAAAATTGCTGAAAACCATTGTTTTGGTGCTTGTCTGTTTATTTTCCTTGCGGCCACTTCTGCCTTTCCAATTTGAGACTCCGCACTAATTGCCAAAAATAATACACTCTTTCTGTGGTGTACATCCATAAGATTTCTTCTTTGCATATGAAAAATGTAAAATTGCCCACATTACCTTATGAGGATGCCCTGACGAAAAGCAATGAAAAACAATGAAGTATTTGAAACATATAAGGAGAATGAATTTTTGAAGTATTTACATATGGAGGGTAAATTACCCATTACGATTAAAGAGATCACCATATACACATACATATCCAATTCATCAAACCAAACAAAAAATTAGAGCATTTCATCCACCCTTCGTCCCGCCAACCAAACAAAAAAATAGATCATCTATAAATCATTTCATCCATCGTCCTATCCATTCTCAACCAAACCAAGGGTTTCTTTGGAATGCAGGAATCCAAAAATACAGGAATAGGAAAAATATAGGAATATGAAAATGTATGTAGAAAACAGGGGATTTGAAAACACAGGAAAAATTAGAGATGTATTGTTTGGAACACAGGAATTAACTAATCACAAGATTTTTTCTAAACATTCATATTAAAACTACTTATATTATCTCATTTGAAGTTTTATGCATTGATTTGCTTTGGACTTAGAAGAGGTTGGAGTGGATGTTTGAATTCCTATATTTTTTCTATGAATTCTAAGGAGAAGGAAAATTTCCTTCATTTTTACTATACACCAATCCTTCATTCCGAATGAATAGTATCAATTCCTATAGAATTTTAAATCCTACGTTATACCTCTAAAATTCCTTTCGAACCAAAAGGAGCCCCAAACCCCTTCATCGTCGATCGATCGGGTATACTTTTTTCCCTTTTCGCTACGGTAGAGCATGTACGTATCTTTTCTCATTAATCAACATCAGTTGCAACCAACCATGTGAAGGCCCAACCCATCTTCTGCTCTTCTCATTTTGGCCCGGCAAACTTTACCAAGCTCGACCCGGCCAGCAATTTCATTCTTGAGTTGGATAAAGCAGGTGGCATAAATCACTCACAAGAGATGAGCAAAAAAACCCTATCTAAATCCCCTTACTCTTTAACTAACTCTCAATACTCTATTCTCTATATTTTAACTAACAAATAGGTAAAGAGAGGATAGAAAAGGTTTTAGATATCTCTAGAAATTAAATTTGTTTAAGACATTTTAAACCCAAATTTCCTAAATATATATATAGAAAATTATATTGGGCATCTCTTGATGAAGATGCTCTCACGACTGCATCCATGCACACAGGAGACACTTTCCCCTGTTCTCCATATGGTACTAACATAAGACCACTAACAATTCCATGGCCAGTGATGATGAGCAGAAAGACCAACTGTACAACGAATGTATCCAATTCTCATTCATCTGACCAAAATCTAAATTAATCCTTAATTACGGGGCACTGCTGAATCCACAAGAAGTCAAAAGGAAACGAGCAGCAGGCGACATTCCCTCTGTTGACGGGTTGATTGTTAGGACCAGCAAAGTAACAAAGGCAGCACGACCAAAGCAGCAATGTGGCAACGGAACTAGCAACAATTAACCAGCTCCCCGGCGGTCACCATTGCATCACGCCATCGTTTCGCAACATCAGCATGTTAACGTCTGAGAGCTTCCCTGGACAGCCCTGTAGCACTCCAGGCTGCAGAGTGGAAGCTTCGTCTTGGAGTCACGGTACTTGTAGGGGTTTGTGCAGGAAGGGCCGGCACATTTCTCCCTTGGAGGAGGATAGCTGGGGGAATGGATGAAAAGAAAATGGAGTTGAATGTAAGCACATAACTGTAAATGGATCAACACATGGACGCTATGCTCGGTATAACACTTGGAACAACTTATGCACAAATAGATACTACCTGTTTCATATTGTGAGTCTTTTAACTTATAAATAAAATATATTAATATTTACAATATCAAATAATTTGATGTTATAAATGTTGATACATTTTTTTTATAAAATTGGTCAAAGTTGAAGAAGTTCGACTTTGAAAAATATCAAAAGACATAAAATATGCAAGAGTAACTACTAAGTGAAGTGCTGTATGTAACCTGCTAGGTTTGGAGTTAAATATGCTAGGAAGGCCCATCTTGTCAGGGAATGTAATGACAGTTCCTTCTGGCCCCATGACACACTGGATGCAATTTCTTTTATATTCTTCTAGCCTTTCTTGCTTTTCCTGAAAAGAAAAGAGGGTAGAAAAGAGGGTAAAATGAAACTGTACCATGTATGGAAATATAACTACAATAAAAACTTAGGGCATTGTACCTTCTCATCCCGCTCTTTCTGTTTCCTCTCTTCTTTTTTCTTCTCAGTGTCAATACCCAGGATTTTCCTCATTGCTTCAGCCTGTACAGCAGATTCTAGTAAACTTGGCTATAACAGGAAAAAAAACTACTAGGAAGCTATGAGGGACTAGGCAAACCTGTTGTTCCCTCTCAGCCTTCTCAACTTGCATCTTACGCCTCTGGGCTGCTTCCGCCTTTTTCGCTTGTACCTCCACTTCAGAAAGCTTCTCCTTTTGCTCTGCAGCAGTAACGGCATTTAGTATCATAGCTGAGGCAACACATTAGTGTCAATAAATAGCACATATATAAGCTAGAGATTATACTTCTGGATGGAGCAGTTGGTAATCCATCAGGAAATTCAATCAAGGCTTCACCATTGCCACCCCTGCCTTGAAGAGCTCGCTGCCTTGTTACAAGACCAAGAGTTCCATTCTTTACATCTGAAGGTGAATCAGCTTCACCTAGTCTCTTCTTTGGTTCATCCATCTCAGGTTCCTCCTCTTCAATAAAATCATTGCTATCCCCCAATCTCAACTTCCTCCTACCATCCCTGCCAGATCGTGACATAATGAAGTCTTCATCCACTTCATATGGAATGCTCTTATTTTTGGAAACCTTGGACATCTTTTTCTTAATATCATCTTCAGGGGAATCATCATATGCTACAGAATGATCAGTAGCTATAGGTTGTTCTGGAGCAACTTTAGCTATTTTAAATCTTATAAGATAACCTGATCCACCATCTTCATCACCAGAATCACCATCAAGTGTTCGCTTCTTAGGAACCCTTTTGCTCTTGCGAACACGGTCAGAAGATGGCGAAACATCATGCTTATCTTGGTTTTTTCCTTCAATGTGATTACTGTGAGTACTTTTGTGTGTGCTGTGATGTTTCTGCCCACCAGAATCCTAATAAAAAAGGGAGCAGCTTAGAGCTCAAAATGAACTAAAAGCTCAGCTGAAAAATTACCAAAGTGCAATATACCATTAATTACTGCTGGAGTTTAAACATATGGACTTTGAAGCACAATAGGATGTGGCAAGTAATGAACAAGAGAGTTGAAATAAAAAAAAAGAAAAACCATACAGACTTCTTTCATACAAGAAATACTGATGATATAGTGCAATGGAATAAGGATGTTCACATCCGATGAAATATAGAGTAATTGGATATATATTAGTTGAATGTACGCTGTATATGCATGAAGACTGATCTTTGAAAGTAGTATTGCAGTAATAAGTGATGACCGAAAGCATTTCATGCAGTATTTATGAGAAACTACTAAGGAATAAAAGCAACGGGTGGATGCGCCTCATACACAATCCATGAGGAATCAACTATATGACTTCACATGAAATTGTAAAGTTCAGATTGTTGGCAACAAAATAAGGTAAGCATTGAATAATATGAAATGTCACATGTTCAAATGCTTTCCTTCCCCATTAAATGCAAAGTTGCAAACAACAAACCTTTTGCTTATGCCGATGAGCATAGCCATCTGATGTGCCAAGCGTGCCACCATCACTAGTCTCTTGGATGGAATTTGTATGTGTGGGTCGAGTAATCCCGCTAACCTTGAGCTTTACCCTTCTCAGCTTCTGTTCACCCAGCACACTGGTGCCTTTTGCAGGAAATTGCTGGCTGTCAAGGGATCCAGAGTTTCTTGTATGGGCAAGAGCAAGAACATCCTCAGTACTATGCTTGGCATCCTTTGACTTGCTGCTCTTATTGTGTCCATCATGGTCTCCAGAAGCTCTATCCTCTCTTTTTTTCACCTTGGACGTGTCACTCCTATGTAGCATGGAGTCCCTCACTTCAGGGCCATTGAGGAACAGCTCCTTCCTCCGATGCCCACCGCCCTCAATGCTTGCATCATCTTCTGCGGAGATGCTCAGCATCGGTGTGCAGATGTCCTTGAACTCAGAAACAAGCTGCTCCTTGGACCTTGGCTTCCTTGAAGCAACACTCCTGGGCCTCTTCACGACCGCTTCCGTCGCATTCAGTGGAGGGTTCCCACGCCCCTCCATAATGGGACACGCAATAATCTCCAAAAGAAGGTGCCTGCAGACTTGCTACCTGCAAGTAATCCAGTGTAGCACTATAATCATGATATGGAAAACAAGTTGCAAACAGCAAGCAAACAGATACATTCCGTAACCTGAATCATCAACTCGGAACACAATTATCTATAATATAATTTCACGTATTTGAGCAACGAGCGGCAGCCCCAAACACAGCCGGCCATGAATGCGAAAGCATCGACTGATAGTCCCCGCACAAAATTCGCAAGACAAACCCCCAAACCCCAAATAATCATAGAACCACAACACAAGCGAACAGCGAAGGAATCAAGACCTAGCGGCCTAAACCCCTCGAAGCAGCCCAAACCCCTGAGACCCTAACCACCACAGGGAGCAACCAAACAGCGCAGGAACGTTCTGCGCGGAGCAAACCCAAAGCAAGCAGGCAAGGCAAGCAGGGCAACCATCCATCCAGGATCAGCCGCCGCCGCAGGGGACGAGGGACCCTCACCTCAGTCGACTCACACACGCCGGTGGCGGCGGCGGCGGCGGCGGGGGTAATCAGGAGAGGAAGGGAAGCGACGGGGAGAGCTAGGGTTAGGGCTCCGCGTATTTGGGCCGGGCCCGCGCCGCGAGGAGGAGGAGGGGTTTGGGGGTAGCCGGCTATGAGGCGGGGGAAGAGGAGAGGAAGGGTGAGGAAGGGAGCGATGGGACTCGTGGGGGTGGGAGTAGTAACGCGTAATTTCTCTCATCTCTCCCCTCGGCTTCGCGCCGCTGCTGGCTGCTGCTGCCTCGCGTGCGTCGACGCGGACGGGACCGCTTCTCCCTCCTCGGCTTCCCTTCCTCGTGCTTTGCGGCATTTGCCAACTCCGGATATTTGTCTTGATTTTTTCTTCCGATATCTTTGCACGAGACATACGAGCATGGATATTGGATACATTAGACGTGACAAACGGCTACATATCTTTGCCGGTATGTATGAGGTATGAGCCCGTATAATATCACCAAATTTTAGGGGTTTAAGTTTTTATGATAAGTATTATATCTACATTTTTAATGAGTATTCGGTTATACAAAGAATTTAATTTATTTGATTCTTTATATTTATTTTTTGATTGGCACAATTAAAATCACTATATTTAAAAAAATGCTTCCAGATCATGTCCCTCGTCCCTTTTGACCGTAGTCCAAAGAAAACCAGTCATCTGAGTTCCTTTGTTCTAAATCAACTAGTCAGGTGTATGTACTTTGCAACATAACCTTATTTTATAATAAGGTTTTTGCACAAAATTTAGAAATATTTGATGATTTGTCACTCCTAAAAATGGGCTTCGATTATTTGCCACTTTGGCTCACTGTCATACACTCAGATGGTCTCACTTGTCATCCACACAAGTGACAAATAATCAAAGTATACAAACTTTTTAGTGGCAAATCCTCAAATTTCCCCAAAATTTATGTTTCTGCATGATTTTGTAGAAATCTAAGGATTTTTATATAAAATCCATACATCCGCGCAAAATACATAAATTAAAAGAACAAAATATAAATACAGTTTTCTTTTTTTTCTTTTTTCTTTTTTCTTCTTTCTTCTTTTTCCTCTTTTCTTTCTTCCTCACGCAGCCAAGCGCATGTTGCGCTGCACACATGCATGCGTTGCAAACTTGCAGGGATGTTGCGCAGGCCGTTGCATGCGAGGCAGCGGGGGAATGGTTTTGCGCGGGGACGCTATGCATGCGGGGATGAAGCGGACGAATGATACGGAAAACTGGACACTTTAATATAGTTAAGATTAGTATCTCATGTAATCTTGTGACATGCTTTCCAGAACCCTATTATCAGTTAGACAAGATATTGATAAGTAACATATTAGTTGAAGTTTTTTTAATGATTTCCAATTTAGATTTAATAAAGTCACATACTTGTTTAGTTATATCAATATCCATTATGACAGCAAGCATATATGGAAGTCGAACTGTAGCTTTACATGAGCACGTGGACTCACTCTTTCTTCTTCCTTAAATATGAAGTGCAAAGTAAACATAAATACGCACTATTGTAAAGGCAAACAAGGTGCACTCCAACAGAGGGCTTAATGGTGTTGTCATCTTTTGATGCCATATCACTTATCATCTATCAAACTATTTAGTTAACAAGTCAGATTAAGAGGTTATTTTGTGATCAATTATAAAATAACTTTATCATTTATACGTGGAATATTATTGGACTCGTATATCTCTACTATTATAAAGCTTTTGTCCGCTCCCCCTCCCTCGCCGTGTTGTGCCTCCTCGTGCACGCAAGCTGTTGTCGCCACAACCGCCTCCTCCTGACATGTGGCCGACGCGGAGCAGTTTTGTTCTGCTGAGAAACTAATCTGCTACCTACGTAGTCTAGAGCTTCTTCGATAATGGGTAAGACACAATATGTAGGGAAAAGTTGAACTTCTTTATTGCTCAGATTCAATTGTATATAATGAGGAGATAACCCCTCTATTTATAGGCAAAAACTCTTAGCAGATAGACATGCCTATAACCGAATCCGGTTATCTTAATCTTTGAGATTAAGTTTCTTAGCACTTCCCCTTGGACACTTTTTGCGACATGCATATGTCTAATCAAAACTCCCCAAAAACCCAGTGGGAAAAATTAGGAGAAAAAGTACATAACGCGTGTCTTGGTTGCACGAATTGAGTGATTAAAAACCTTAATACGAGAAACTTCAGGAAAACTCGTTCAAGGGAAAAATAGTATAATTCACCCAAATATTTCATAAGATTTGTAAGATCAATTTGGGTACTTAGTCTGTTTGACTAAGATTTAATTCTCCTTGCCAGAGTTATGTGAAGTTTCTCCCCTTGAAATGTACAAATCTTTAAGTCTAATGAACACATCTTTCAAACTAGATGTTGGAACAGACTTAGTAAATAATCTTCAAGATTTTCACATGATTTGGTGTGCATAACCTTCAGTTCATTCGTCTTATGCAATTCATGTGCATAGAAGAACTTGTGGTTTATGAGTTTTATCAAATTGTTCTTCACATATCCTAACTACATTTGTACAAAGTAAGTTTCATTGTCTTCGTGGATAGTAATGGAGGGTGTTGACATACAAGTAGGTTTACACCAAATGTAATGTCCAGTCTAGTTTAGTAGCCCAAATACATTAGTGTGCCTACTTAAGTACTTAAGTATGGGAAATTTCGTCCTAAAATCTCTCACCTTCTTCTCTAGATATGTATGGATTTATGGTCTGCTTGCAATGACCTTCTATCCATGGGGGGTTTGATGGAAATGACGTTTCAAAGCCAAACATCTCCAACACTTTTTGAGTGTAAGTGGACAGATGTACTAGAATTTATCAGTCACATGCTCCAGCTACAAGTCTAAGCAAACTTGGTTCTATCCAAGTGTTTTGTTTCAAACTCAAATTCAAATGATAAGTTTGCTTCGTCAATTTCACATGGTATTCAGACCATATTCATAATCCATTCATGGATCTTCATTATTCATGCAACATTTCTTTTAGAGAAATATACTATATACTATTAAGACTATTTCTATTCTTTCTATCTTGGTTCAAGACATGGTACTTCATGTACCTTCATACAAATATCTGATCCAAGCTCCCATGCAAATAACAAGATCAATTAATTCATTACTCAACATAATATGACTTCAAGTCGATTTTTAACTTCATGTTGATTCTTTCAACTCCTGGTTGATTTCAATATTCAACTGCTAGTTAACTGTCATTGATATTATATTTCTAAAGGTAATCCAGCCTATGACTGGAGAATGGATTTCACAATCAACTCATACTAGTTGAATGAAAAATTTATACAACAAACCATCCCTTACTATTTTTCTTATTTGTTAGACAAATTAGTTGTCATTTCCTTCTTACAATCTTCTCAATATGATCTCTTCATTCATTCAATGAACGATACAGACTCAAGGTCAAGATTTATGATTGTGGCAACAATTAATAGTAAGTACAGATAATTGGCAGTTGTTATATCACAAGATTCATCTGAACTTCTATAACTTCTAGTTATTTCATCACGGGTTGCACATTCTGGTGCTTCATCATCTTGCTCTCTTTTATTTTCCATCATAGGAGCAAGGTCCTTTACTTTACCAATGGCTATTTTGGTGCACACCTTATCGCCAGTTTCTTCCTTCACGGAAAGATTCATACTGGTAAGTCTATTTCTGAGGTTCTATACAATTTGCCAAGTCTCAATGCGACGTAGCATGGAGGTAGCACATGCTTCAGGTGGTGTTGGTTGCGCTCATCATTGTGCTACGGAGCGCTACATCGTAGGCTACGGGCCGCTACATCGTAGGCTACGGGCGACGCGAGCGTGTGACAATGCTGTGTACTGGCAGGCAGTGTGCTTGTGAGCATGACAAGGTGGCGCATCTAGGCACTAGTGTGCCGACGTGTACAAGCACCAGTTGTGCGTTCATATGGGTGATGCGGTGGTACATGCAACTGTATGGGGCGTAGCTGGGCTCCACTGCTACGTTGCTTGTGGGCAGCGACGTCATGCAGTTGTCGGCTTCATACGAGAGCCTTGTGACTACAAGACGCAACGACAATAGCTTTAGGCCCTGTTTATTTGAGCTTTTAGCTTTTGATCCTGGATTGCTGGCTTTCTGTAAGCTAGCTTTCAAGAAGCTAAGATCTTTTTGGCAACCCAGCTTCTATAGACCATAATTGAACCATGTTGAAAAATACTGACATTTAAGAATATGACGTCGGGAGGCTAGGACTGGTGGCACAGAGGAGTATGACGTCGGGAGGCGGGGAGGCACGGCTGCGCAGGAGAGGATGGCGCGGCGCGGAGGGGATGACGACGGGAGGCGCGATGCGGAGGGAGGGCGCTTGGCGGCGGTAGTCAGATGGGAAGAAGAGGGAATAGGGGTTCATGGGAGGAAAATAGAAAAAAAAACGGTTCAGGGCACTTTAGCGGTGGCAGGTGGGTAATTAACCCCAAAAGCTCACTAGAAGCTCACTTTTTGCTGCTTTCCAGCTTTCCATTGAAACACAGCTTTCTAGAGCTTTTGAAGGACGAAAGAAGCTCACTAGAAGCTAGCTGTTTGTTTGAGCTTTCAGCTTTTGGGGGCCAGAAGCTGCCTGAAAGCTCAAACAAACAGGGCCTTAGTGCTCGATGGGGTATGCATGTTGGCGCAATGGCGTTGCTTTAGGTGGAATGTTGTAGGAAACGGACACGCATGCCGACAGAGCGTGGGGCTGCGGTGCAGTGCACCGGCAGGGCGTGACAACGTTGACAGAATGGCGGCCCGGTGTAGCGAGTAGGACCCTAGCAGCGGTGGCACGATTAACCTAGTGCGTTAGCGCATGTAGGCGTGGGACGTGCAGCGCGATAGTAGAGGCAATAGATTAGATCTAATCTGTAAATACAATGCAAAATATACTGTCGACTGTGGTCGATCATTTTCTTGCCCACGTAGAGCTTCATACTGATAATGTGTTGAGAAAGTACTCTGCTACCTACGTAGTCCAAATTTTTTTCGACAACAGGCAAGACACAATGTGTAGGGGAAAAGCTGAACTTATTTATTGCTCAAATTCAATTGTATACAGGAGATAACTCTATTTATAAACAAAAATAGAGGTGTTCACAATCGAATTTCGTTATTTAATCCTTGGGATTAATTTTTTTCGTCCCTCACCCTCTCTCCTTCTCCACGCGCAACTATCGCTCACTCTCCCTTCGTGCGCACAGTTGCTTACCCTCGCACAACCGCCGCTCCCCTTCCTCCCTCTCCGCACGACAGATCTGCCCTAGATATCACCGCTCACTGTCATGGGAACGCTCCCATCCACCCCGGGACCCCCCATGGGATCGTGGAGCCTCCTCGGAAGGACGTGCTTTCTTTGCCCCCTCCATCGATCTATGGTACTCCACCTCCACCTCCTCCGCCTCCGGCTGCGGTGGCACAATATCCTTTTACCCCGACATCTGTCGCCACTGGTACAGAGCCGACAATGAATAGAGGGGAAGTAAATCAGGAGGAATGGATACATGCATTCGAGTGAGAAATGATGCTTAGTTCTTTGGGATTTGATCTTTACTGCTTTAGCAATTTGTAAGCAAAGGCGTAATGACATGGTAAACTCGGTTATGAAGGTAGCTTGCTGTTGTGAGGGTGTGTTGAAGTCAGACGGATGCAGCTGAGAAATTATTGCACACCATGGTCTATCCCTCTGTCATTTGCTTGCTCCTATGTATGTTGATGAGGTGATGGGCTACATCAGAGTTCTTAGTTTGTCTGTGATAAGCCTAGTTCTAGAATGATCTCAATTGAATCTTTCAACTTACAATTGGTTTTGTTAGTTTCATAGGTTCTTCCTGAAAATGGCGCTGCCATTGTTTGCATTTCTTGGATGCTTGCTATTCCCAAATTTTAGTTATTCACTTCTACTATAAACATTCATATTTTAGTGTGCTGACCATCAATGTTATGATGTACTAGCCCTTTTGAGTTCTTTTGTAGTCTATACCACGTTGCTTAGGTATTTGTCAAATAACACTACTCTATAATGTAGTAGTTTCATCTTATGAAGTTACCATGCATTTAATTATGTTAATTCTGTTCTCTCTCTATCTCTAGGATTGACGTCCAATTCAGTGTTGCACAGCTTGCAGAGACCCTTGTCTAGAATAACTGCAAGACCAAGGTATGATCATATTAATTTAAGATGAAATTTCAAACCTCATATTTTTCATGTACACCAGAAATATCTCAAGAGCTTATGTATATTGAACAGTTTGTCAATGTGCATGTTTCGTTGAATGGTGATATCAAGAACCAGTTTTTCAAACAACCATGGGATTTGAGTGTGCAAAGTAAGCATTAATGGATACTACCAATTTCATAGAATACATTGACTAAAGATATTTAGAACTGCTTAAGAGGTAGTACACCATGCAATATATCACTCATGTCTGCATGGGGATTCCTTTTTCAGGTAAATTCTCAACTTGTGAGCAATGTTCGCCTTGATGCAATCTCATCTAGAAATGTAATTTTAATATCATCGATTCATATTAATGAGATTGGAATGACCTTATACTAAGAGCAACTAGCCCGTGAGAAAAATCGAGATCCTGTTAGAGTGTGTGTGTGTCTGTCGTGTGGGGCCCCCTGTGTGTGGGCCCCTCTTGTAAGGCTCCCCTTTTATCCTCCCAACCCAAGGGAGAGGAATCTATCCATCCATCTCTTCCTACATGGTATCAGAGCCTTAGGCTCCTCCTTCCCTCCTCTTCTCCCCTGCCACCGGCGCCGCTGCCGTCGCCTCCATGGCCGACGCGCCTCCTCCGGCGAGCACCACCTTCTCCTTCTCCTCCTCCTCCCCTTTTCGTGGGCTAGGTTCCGCCACTATGGCCGGATCCGCCCCTCTCCTGCCCGAATCCGCCGCCGGGGCGGCCGGATCTGCCGCCGCCGGCTTCCCCCCGCCGGGTTTTGCCGCCGCCGACCTTCCCCCGTCCTCCCTCGACGCAGGCGCCCCTCTCCCGCCCGGATCCGCCGCCGGGGCGGCCCGATCCGGCGCCGCCGTGCTCCCCCCGCCCTTCCTCGACGCCGGCGCCCCTCTCCCGCTCGGATCCGCCGCTGGGGCGGCCCGATCCGGCGCCGCCGAGCTCCCCCCGCCCTGCCTCGACGCCGGCGGGGCCGGATCCGCCGCCGCCGGCCTCCCCCCGTGCTATTTCGCTGCCGGGGCGGCCGGATCTGCCGCCCCCCGGCCCTCCCCTGACCCCTACAGTGCCGCCCCCCCTCCCCCCCGCCACGGCCATGCAGTGGCCGACCATGGGGGGGCCCCTCCTGCTGCTGCCGGCCTCGCCGGCCTCTCTCGGGCCCCGGGGGCGCCGCCGTTCCTATTGTTTAATACAATAGATGATTTTGTTCATGTATTTAAATTTGAATATTTTTATTTAGATTTAAAAATTTGAATATTCAAATATGATAGATGATTATGTTCCTATTGTTTAATATGATAGATGATTATGTTTCTATATTTAAATTTGAATATTTGTATTTGAATTTAAAATTTTGAATATTTAAATATGATAGATGATTATGTTCGTATTGTTTAATACGATAGATGATTATGTTCCTATATTTAAATTTGAATATTTGTATTTACATTTAAATTTGAATATTTGTATTTATATTTGAAAATTTTGAATCTTCAAATATGATAGATGATTATGTTCCTATTGTTTAATATGATAGATGATTATGTTGCTATATTTAAATTTGAATATTTGTATTTGAATTTAAAATTTTGAATATTCAAATATGATAGATGATTGTGTTCCTATTGTTTAATATGATAGATGATTATGTTGCTATATTTAAATTTGAATATTTGTATTTGAATTTAAAATTTGAATATTTAAATATGATAGATGATTTTTTCCTATTGTTTAATATGACGATATATGATTATGTTTCTATATTTAAGTTTGAATATTTGTATTTGCATTTAAATATTTAAATATTTAAATATAGTCATTCATTATTAAATAATAAATAATTTATTATGTACTATGATTTTATCAAATACATGTGTATAGTGTGTGAAGAAATGGTGGAAATTGAAAATAGGGGCTCTGTTTTGAGAGCCACTACTGGAGTAGAACACCGAAAACGGGCCTCTCAAAAATAGGGGGAGCCCTCAAATCAAAAGTAGGGATCCTGATTTGAGAGCTACTATTGGAGTTGTTGTAAGGCACCACTTGTCTGATGTGCTATTAATACTACTATTTTGTCCGTCTGACGGGTAGAAATGCTTCTCATGTTACCTTCGAGTGTGCACTTCAATAACACCTACATATGGTATGATTTGATCAAATTCATAGTTATGGCATTGTCATATCGTCGTGGTAGAAATCTGCAATTCGTCATGGACCGCCATATCGCCTAAGTGTCCGTGGCAGACGCTACATGCGTGTGGCGCCACTATGGCGTGGCGTCCGCCATACGAAGGCGCGACGAGGGCGTGGTGAGGGTGCGGCGAGGGCATGGCGAGGGCCAGATCCATTGAACTTCGAGCAGCTAGGGTCAGATTTGATGGCAGCCAGTGCACCTGTGCATAAGATGGGGGAGAGAAGAGGAGGGAGAGGAAGGGAAGAAGTGTGGCGGATGGAGAGGGGCCCAGAGAGGGGGTAGTGGAGAGAAGTTAGGGTTTTAAATGGGCTGAAATTTAAATGGATTGTGTGGTAAAATTTATATAAATAGATTATTTATTGAACTTTAAATATATTATTAGACATAATTTTAAATATGTTTTTGCAATTTTAATTATAACATTTTTATATTATAATGTATCTAAAGTAATAATATTGTAACTTAATATTGTATTGCTATGTTTATCATACCATATTACTATTGTTATTTGCAATTTAGTATTTTAGTACTTATATATTGATATATTTTTCTAAATCATATAAGCTATTTTTCTATATTATTTACCATGTCGATGTGTCTATGGTGACGTTGTGCGGCACGCCATAAGTGTTGTAAAGTTGTGAAGGTGGTAGGCCGTCGCGCTTCGCCGCATCGCCGTAACAACTATGATCAAATTCGTAGACAAAATTCTGCTATGAAAAGAATAATATCATCATTTTTTTGTTTAACTTCTCAATACAACTTGTCTTAGGAGAGGAGGTGGCACTATCAAAACTCATATTGATGGAAGTTATAGATAAGATATGTGATGGAGTACAAGCAAGAGAAAAATTAGGTTTGCACAATTTTCTGGTTGTTTGATTTGCTGCAATTTGTTATTTAGGGTATTGTCTCATATTGATGGAAGTTATAGATAAGATATGTGATGGAGTACAAGCAAGAGAAAAATTAGGTTTGCACAATTTTCTGGTTGTTTGATTTGCTGCAATTTGTTATTTAGGGTATTGTGATAGACTGGTATGATGGTAAACCATGCTCATGGAAATGCCATGGTGTGCTCCTTATTCCCGAAGGACTAATAGAAAGCATTCTAGAAATGTATGCACTTATATTCCAACTACATGATAAGGAAAAACATCATAATTTTGGTTCCAATTACTGATTTGTGTTGAACTTTTCCATGAAATCAATATCCTTCACAACAACAATGTTCCTGTGGCATAGATGTCATCACAACTATCTCATTGGGTAGCTGTGCTCTTCTAGTTCTTGCCGCCCTTCATGGGAAGAGAGGTCTTGCATTTGTAGTAGTTGCTTTGCATGATAGTTGTGACATTAACACAAACTAAAATATAGAAAAATTTCATTTTTCGTTAAGTTGCTCCTCCATCAAGAATCAGACAACTCTACATAGTTGTCTGAGGTTTGTGATTCTTGATGCTCCATAAGCTATTCATGAATCTACTTTATGCAATTGTTGGCATCAATGCATCATGTATCCTTGCCTTTCCATATTGATACAGAGCAATTATTAGCTCACTTAGTAGAAGCAGGAATGATAAAGAGAACAGTAAGTTTCCCTACTGTTTTTTTGTTCTGTAACAATTCTAATTTTGTTGCTTGATTTTCAGAAACAAGGAAGATACAAGGGAAGGAAGTTCAACTCCGTCTGCCATTTCTTTGAATATTAGTCTCGAGAATCCCTATCATCAAACTTTGACTGTGATTGTGCTTATGTAAGAATATATTTGTGCATGTCAAAAGAATTGAACAAATTATGAACCAATTACTAATCCTCTGAGCATTGCTAATATAATGCAAGCTCTTGGTCATATCTCTTTGCATATGATAGCAACTCGCTTGACTGGCTACATGGTAACTGTAGCTAATTTGAAGGACATTGTAGACAAGTGGAGATGTGATGTTGCTCCTCTAATTGTATAATCTTACTAAGTTACTTTTTTCCATGTGAGTTCGTTATTAGATTTGTAGAAAAACATGGAGTTTACCAGTAAAGAAGGGTGAATTCATTCACTTTGGATATACAACTAGGCGTAACGATTTATGTCCCTTTCACTAACGGTATATGTGCTGGAAATAATAAACGAGGAATTTGATCATATACCCTCTCTTTATATGGAAACTGACGATTTACTCTACACATCTCAATAATATGTGAGGTTTACTTAGGTCAATGACATGTGGAGGATAAATCTTCAATTTCTATCTAAATTGAGGGTTCATCATTAGTTTTTCCATAATATATTACTTTGAAAGAACTATTCTCTCTTTAAAACTTTCGTGAAGTATGTTAAGCTCTTTCACGTGTGTGAGATTATCTATGTAAGTAATTATTACTGAAGATATAATCTTTGAATAAATATCATATTCTAAAATATATTTTCCATTAAAAATAATATACTATTGCAAAGCACAAACATCTTACTAGTTTATACTATATTGCAAATGTGTTTCGTCCTACACACCTTCCTCCCTGCCCGCAGCGCCAGCAACCGCCTCTTTCCCCCGCGCACACAACATTTACACTGCTCCTTCCTCTCCACTCGCAACTGTCGCTACCCCCTCTCTCCCTCTCCGGCCACTTCCTCACACCGCCAGCCACTTCCCCAAGCTGTCATTGTCTCCTCCCGCGTCGCCTGCCATGGCCGTAGTTCCCTCCCACGCCTTGCAACCCTAGCCGTGCAACGCCCTCCACGAGCCCCTCCGCCGACGTAGACACCCCCTCAGCGTCTCCGCTCACTGCGCTAGCCCGTCTCGATGCATCTCTGTTAGGAAATAAACCTGACTTCCCTTTTTTAGAGATTACGTTGAGCTCGTTTGGAAAGAGATCCTTCGAGCGTATTTTTGATTTGTGGCTAGGATGGCAGATGCTTTCCTTGCTATTTTTAATTTCTATGTTTAAGGAGTAGGTTTCCTTTTAGGTTTTCCCTTCCAAGTTTAGTTTCTTCCATGTTTAGATTGGAATTTGCACTATAAATAAGTACCCGGTGTAGACGTTGAGAATAACAAGAGAAGAGCAATAAAGTTGCGTCCACACATCTGTTTGTGTGTCTCTGTTCTCGCCAGAGGGCTCGGCTGAGAAAGCTCGGCCGAGGGCTCGACTGACATTTGGTATCAGAGCGAGGAACGAAGATGTTCGGTACTCCGCAAAAGTCCAATGTCGCGATGGAGCGCGTCGCCTTCAACACCGGTGCAGTTGAGCTGCCGCTGCTGACCAAGACGTATCATGAGTGGTCATTGGTCATGCAGGTGAGCCTAGAGGCGTTGGAGCTCTAGGATGCATTGGAGGCCATCAGCGTCGAGCATGCCAAGGATCGGTGGGCGTTGGCTGCCATCTTGAGTGCGGTGCCATCAGAGATGAAGGCCGGGCTCACCGTAAAGATGTCGGCGAAAGAAGCATGGGATGCGGTGAAGACGATGAGGGTCGGCGATGATCGAGTAAAATCTGCAAACGTGCAATGTCTCTTGAAGGAGTTCGAGAACGTCACGTTCCATGATGGGGAGTCTATCGACGACTTCACGATACGCATAAATGGGCTTGTCGCCAGCCTACGTGAGCTTGGCGAGGAAATGAAAGACAATCGCGTGGTGAAAAAGATCCTACGTGTGGTCCCAAAGAAGATGAAGCAGGTCACGGTGGTGATCGAGATGCTTCTGGATCTCGACACCATGTCTGTGGAGGAGCTCGTCGGACGGTTGTGCGTGGCGGAGGAGTCCCGCGACGTCGATGAGGAGTCGGGGGGTGTTGGGCGTTTGCTGCTCACTGAGGAGCAGTGGGAGGAATGACGACGTCAGCGTGACAACAAGGATCAGGCACGTGGCGATGATGCACACCGTGGTAGTGGCAAGAAGAGTGTTTGCCGTAGCGGTGGCTATGACGAGGATGACGACAATGCAAGCATGTGCTCGGGGACCAACCGGCGTTCGGAGCGTCGCAACTGAGGGAGGTGCTTCAACTGTGGTGCTCGTGGCCACATCGCTAGGAACTGCCCGGAGCTGAAGAAGGAGAGGGCCCTCCTTGCGGATGCCGACGAGGAGCTATGCCTATTATGAGTTGGCGCACATGGTAATGTCAGATTTAGGGGGTAATTGTTAGAAAATAAACCTGGCTTCCCTTTTTTAGAGATTATGTTGAGCTCGTTTGGAAAGAGATCCTTCGAACGTATCTTTGATTTGTGGCTAGGATGGCAGATGCTTTCCTTGCTATTTTTAATTTCTATGTTTAAGGAGTAGGTTTCCTTTTAGGTTTTCCCTTCCAAGTTTAGTTTCTTTCATGTTTAGATTGGAATTTGCACTATAAATAAGTGCTCGATGTAGACGTTGAGAATAACAAGAAAAGAGCAATAAAGTTGCATTCACAAATCTGTTTGTGAGTGTCTCTGTTCTCGCCAGAGGGCTCGGCTGAGGACTCGGCTGACAATCTCCAGCGACTACATTGCCACCATTCTCGCTCTTGGCATGGGCGACTCTGTCCTAGACCTAATCTGCGATGATTTGCTAAGAGCTACGGGCCTGAATTCTCCGCCGCTTCATCAACCGTGGACAACCTCGCATGTGTGTCATTTCCGTCACTCATCTCATGGCCATTTCCACATGTCTCCTTCCCTGCTACAACCACTACCACGACGATGCGGTCGTCGCCAAGTTCGTGGATGCAATTCGGTTAGTGGAGCTGCTGATCAATGAGCCTGAGCTGCAAGACGATTAGTAGGTTTAGTTGAAGCACCCTGAGTATGTTATGCTCGAGTGTGAATTGCAGACATATTCTAGAAAGGGAGAGGAGTGTTTGAAGCTAGGTGTTGTGGAGAAGGAGGTTCAATTGTTCAGTTCATTTGGCACTTCTATTGATGCATATGTATTTATAAATTAGGAACATGTATGCAGTGTCAGACACAAAGGCAAGCTGGACACTAGCATCGAACAGAACGAAAAACGTCAGTGACAAACATCTACATTTCCATGAGAGTGGTGCTGATGATGCCTTGGATTTTGGAGACATTAAGACCTTGAGCACATATGTCCAACCCTCTACTACTCTTAAGACCGAGGAAGAAGATCTAGATACAAGTGTTGGTCTTGTTATGGCTAATTTCCATCAATAATATGATGTATTTGAACTAAGAATTGTTCACCACAAGAACAAGATTGGCTTTTAAGAAAGCACTAATTTCCCCATCGTCCTGAATTCAATTATGTCTAGAAGATGTTATGTTACAGAATACCTTGGCTCAGCTACATTTAGCAAGGTTGTCCAAGTACATGATCTTCAGACAAAAACATATGTTTTCTTTAAGGAAAATAAAATTGATAAGGACTTCTTTGATCAAAGTTTGGATGAAATCAAGCTTCTGCAGTTTGTAAACAAATATGATCCATTTGATGAGCATTATGTGTTGTGTCTCTTTGACTATTTCATCATCAGAAATACCTTTTAGGATCACTGAATTACTGCAAGCAAATGTGTATGAGCTCCAGCAGTATAACCAGGAATCTGATACTGAGCCATACTTCACATTTCATAGGATACATGCAATAGCTTAGCAATACTTCGAAATCTTGGTATACTAGCATCATTTGAGAATCATTCACGGTGACCTTAATTCATTCTTCTTATGATGATTTTCTAGATCATATTGGTTTGCAGCTGAATTCATTAGAATATGAAGTTGAACAATATACCAGAGTAACCTTCAGGTATGTTACAATCTTTAGCAAGAAACTAACTTTGCATTTCGTGCTTGCTGATGGATTATTATCTTATCCAACTCCATTCTTTTAGATAAGAGAGGATGCTAGCAATGACCTATTGAAAACTTGACGATGAGTATGTGTCAACTGTTGAGGACGTCAATCAGATTTTGATGAAGGTATAATCAGAATGATTTCCAACTAATCTCTACTATTATAAAGCGGCTAGTTTTCCGTGTCCTCCGTCCGCAAGCCAAGTACGTGTCTTCTCACTTCCCATAAAAAACCAATCAAAACTTATACCCTAAAAAACCGGTGCCTGACCGCTGCAACCGCCCGGCCCTGGAGCGCGGCGTGCGCCCCGCCCCTGTGCAACCGTGCCCCACCCCCTGTGCAACCGTTCTGCATGCAATGCATGCATGTGCGCGCAGCGCAGGGATTGACTGCGTGAGAAAGAAAGAAGAAAAGAGGAAACGGAAAAAAGGAAAAAAAGGAAAAAGAATAAAAAAGAAAATAAAAAGGCAGAAAAAGAAAATTGTATTTATATTTCAGTCTTTTAATTTATATATTTTGCGCGGAAGTAAAAAACCTATTATAAAATAAGATTCTGTTGCAAAGCACAGGCCTCTGACTAGTGACGTTCTATGTGTGCAAATTTCTATCAGAACATAACAGGGCATTTGGTGTTCAAATTAGTTAGCATTGCATGAAAAAACATGTTAGGGGTTATCTAAGATATTGAAAAGATTATATCATTAAAATGTAGCCTTTTTTTCTTATCTGATGCATTATTGGTAAGTTTTTCTTATATGATCATTTAAAATGTTGTATTCATGGCTTCATGCAACATTTTGATTAATTTTTCTTTTGTTTTCATGGTACTACCTATGTTCCAGAATGTAAGTTATTTTGGCCTTTGTCAGATTCATCGATGGAGGTCAGAATGACTTACATTCTAGAATGGAGAGAATAATTTTGAACACCATGTTTGACTCTTCTTAATATCTGAAAATCAGGTGTCAATGCGCCAACATCGCAGTCTCTGCTGAATTACATATTTCTTGCGCTTGTTTGTGGCGGAACATTGATCTACAAAAGCCAGCACCTGACGGTATGATTTTCTGTTGTGTTTTGCTCTCAAAAGTCAAAAGAAATGTCAGAATGCTAATTTGTTTTAAGATTTTGATATCTAGAAATGGTGAGCAGATGAGTAGTCATAACTTGGTCCTCAGCTCTTATGCTACCCTTGCTGAAGTGTGCAAAAATTTAGAGGTTGAAAATTCTCAGTCTATATACTGTTTTGAGCAAAGTTTTAGTTCAAATCTTGATTGGACCAAAGGTTAAGAAGCTAATTATTGGTTTTAACACATGTCCAATGCCCTGACCTGGCCTTCAGATTATTCCCTTGTACCATCAATTTGGATTGTACTATTTCTCTTTTATATGATTGATGTATGTACAATGCATGTTAATAGCGTATCTTATCCCCTAACCAAATGATATTTATGTTTATTCTCATTCTGATACTTCACAAGTTGCCAAGGTTGTTAGGTTGTCACCACAATGTTTTCCTTGCAGTGCAGTAGTCTAAATATTTCTATCAACAAGAAGCCTGAAATGATTTCTCCGCATTTTATTTTTGTAGATTAAATGGCTTTACCTATAGATTAAATGTCAGGGTGGGCCTGACATATGGCCGGCGCAAGCCCAAAGCTGTGCTAGGCCCTAGCTGGTCCTAACTGGACTCTATTTCAGGATTAGGCTATCTCCTAGTTTATCTCTTTTGTTAGTTATCTTTATCTCCAAGTATTAGCTGTTTGTTAGGGTTACGATTGGCCTTGGTACTATATAAACCAAGGGGCTGGGAAGGCTAGCTCCTCAGATTAGAGTTGATAGGGATTGTTCCCCCTGGTTCGGCCAGGGTATTGCCGACGCCAGAACGACGCCTCCGTGTCGCCGTGGGTTGTGAATCCAGCCTACTGTTTCCTCTAAATATAATCTAAGGCAAAGTGTTCATCCATACCTGTCCTCTCTTGCAACCGGTGACATCTTGGTATCAGATTTCCAGGGTGCTTCCGCCGCCAAGATGAGCGAGCAGTCCGTAGCTGATGACAGCACAAGGAAGAAGAACGACGACCCCATCACCACCATCATCAACCGACTCAACGCCATTGAAGACATGATGCGGTCGCTGATCCCCCTGGCCGATCAGATTAATTTCATGGAGACGACCCTCACCAAACAAGGGCAACAACAACAGATGCTGAGCGCCGTCCTACTTCGCGTGGAGCACGACCAAGGTGTTGCCCGCGCCCCACCGGCAGGAGGCCGGTGTCCTGGAGATGATCACGATGACGACGAGGGTTTCCCTACGACCCACAAGCTTGACTTCCCAAAGTACGATGGAACAGGAGATCCATTACCATGGCTGAATCGTTGTGAGCGCTATTTCAAGATACGTCGCACGCTAGAACACCGGCGGGTGGCCTACGCCTCGTTCTACCTCACGGACGATGCCCAACTTTGGTACCACCGATTGGAGCTCAATGCAGGGGTACCCCCATGGCCACGGTTCGTGGCCTTGTTGAACAAGAGGTTCGGACCCCCCTGACCGATAGCCCAATCGGCGAGATCGCCCTCCTTAGGCGCGACGGTTCCATCGACGACTTCGCAAAGCGCTTCATGGCGCTCTCATGCCGTGACACCGCCATTACTGAATCCCATCAAGTACAACTTTTCATCGCTGGTCTCGGCAAGCCTTTGAAGACAGACGTCGCCCTTCAACGTCCAACAACTCTGGATGACGCAATTATGTTCGCTAGGGCATTCGAGCAATGCGACCTCGCCATACAAACGATGCCAACTCCATCTACCAGAGCCACTCGGCAGCAAGGGCGACCAGCCTTCTGCGCAAACCAAGCCTCTTCATCCCCGGCATACGGCCATTCAACTTTTTCATCATCCTCAGTAGCTAAACCAACATCTAACATACGCCATCTAACACCTACAGATATTTCACAGCGGCGCAATGATGGACAATGCTTCCAGTGCGACGAACCCTTCAGCGCCGGCCACAAGCTCATCTGCAAGCAACTCTTCAACATCGAGCTCATCGACGATGACGACGTGACTCCAAGAACTGAGGACGATCTTGACCCTACAATCAGCCTCCACGCCCTCACTTGCATCACCCCTCGGTCCGGCAGGACAATGCAGCTCGTCGTCGACATCAAGGGAACCCAGATCGCCGCACTCCTCGACTTAGGCTCAATGAATAACTTCATCGACACCGACGCAACCGACCGGATCGGTGTGGCATTCACACCACAGGGCACCCTACAAGTCACGGTGGCCAACAGCGAACACATCACTAGCCCAGGGTGCTGCCGACAGCTGGCCATGAAGATTGACGACGAGTGCTTCAACATCGACTGCTATGGGCTTTCATTGGGATCCTACAAGATGGTGCTCGATGTTCAGTGTCTAGAGTCATTGGGACCCATCCTGTGGGACTTTGGCCAACGTCGCATTTTCTTTGTCCGCAATAGCCACCGGGTAGCATGGTCGGCCAAGGACATGACACGTCCGACCTCCACCCTGTACTCCGCCGAGGGGGAGTTGATGGACGAGCTGTTACTACGATATGAGGCTCTGTTCAAGGAGCCAACAGAGCTTCCCCCTCACCGAAGTTAGAGCCATCAGATTCATCTACTACCAGGGACACCACCGGTCACAGTTCGGCCCTACCGATATGCACACACAGAAGGCCGAATTGGAATGCCAGTGCGACGAGATACTATGGCAAGGGGTGATCCGTCCAAGCTCCTCAACATTCCTAGCTCCAGTCCTTTTGGTCAAGAAAGCGGATGGATCCTGGTGGTTCTGTGTCGACTACCGCGCCTTGAACAACAGCACCATCAAAGATAAATTTTCGATTCCAATTGTCGAGGAGCTGCTAGATGAACTTTGTGGGGTGGTATTTTCACCAAATTGGACCTGCGCTCAGGGTACCATCAAGTCCGGATGCACAAAGACGATGTGGAGAAGACCGCTTTCCGCACACACCAGGGGTTATTCGAGTTTCTCATCATGCCCTTCGGATTGACGAACGCACCGACAACTTTCCAAGCACTAATGAATGACACCCTGTGACCATTCCTTCGTCGGTTCGTCCTGTTTTTTTACGATATTCTCATATACATTAAGTCGTGGTCGAAGCACCTCCGCCACATCAATCTCGTTTTGGCCAAATTACAGGAGCAACAGTTGGTGGTCAAGCGCTCGAAGTGTACCTTCGGCAAGCGATCAGTAGCCTACCTCGGCCACATTATCTCAGCGGCTGGCGTAGCCATGGATGCACGAAAGGTTCAAGCAGTACTAGATTGGCCCCTACCCTATTCGGCCAAAACAGTCCGGTCTTTCCTAGGACTTGCTGGATACTATCGTCGCTTCATAAAGGACTTCGGCACCATCGGACAACCCCTAACACGTATTCTTCGCAAAGACGGGTTTAGTTGGGGAACAGAGGCCGAAGTTTCGTTCAAAACACTTCAGCAGGCCCTCACCACGCCGCCGATATTATAGCTACCCGACTTCACCAAGGAATTTATTGTTGAATGTGATGCATCAGGTTTGGGTATCGACGAAGTGTTACACCAAGGGGGAGGGCCGGTGGCTTTCTTTAGCAAACCGCTCGCACTACGCCACGCCAAATTGGTCGCTTATGAGCGAGAGCTCATCGGCCTAGTACAAGTCGTACGACATTGAAGGTCGTACTTGTGGGGGCGACCATTTCTGGTCCAGAATGACCACTTTAGCATTAAATTCCTTCTGTATCAGAGATTATCAATGATACCGCAACATTAGTGGGCAAGCAAGCTGATCAGATTTGACTTCCGTGTCGAGTATAGGTGTTGGGGGAAAATATCTCATCTTCGGGGTTATTGCCGAAACAGCATAAAGGCAGATAGCGGATTCGAAGGTTCCCAGACGTTCATCTTCGAAGATACCCAGAGTCAAGCTCGAAGTACGAAGATAGACATTGGTTCGAAGTACACCTTCGAACTAAGGCTTTTCAAGATCTTTTCTGCCAGCTAAGATGGAAGACTTATCTTTTATATCATTAGATTAGTCTTTTATCATTTTAGCCCTATTAAGGGAGCCGAATAGTTTCCACTATGTCGGTTGTAATAGAGGGGTAAATAGGTCTTTTCCTTAATATTTGGGCCTATAAATACCCCCCGTTTCACCCTGTAATAGGGACCGAATACAAGTTATTCAATACACACTTTCGAACTATTCTATGTTATTATCCTTTCGGAGGCTTAGAACAGTTTGCTTCGCAAACACTTCGTTTGTTAGTTTCTCTTCTACAGAAACCTGTTAGCGTAATCTTTTACGCCAACAGTTGGCGCCGTTCGTGGGGAACCTAGTCTGAAAAACTTCGTTCTCTACCTTCTTACATCATGCCTCCTAAGCGGAGCGCACCCCGCAATCCCGTTCGGAGGTCTTCTCGGATCTCCGGAGAGATACCATTTGACACGGTTGAAGTCGGAGGCCCTTCGACATTCCCTCCGCAAACTCCGGAAGGGGCTTCTATCCCTCGAACATACGAAGCTTCTCCGCCAACCCCTTCCATACTTCGACCACCCGGAGTCCCTCCTCCACCTTCCATTCCAATTCGAACTGATCCTACTAGTTCTCAAGACCCGGAAGATCCTTTCGGAGGAGATGAAGATAATCTTGGAGATATGGCCACCCAAATGGCCAACCTTCAAGCTGAGGTAGCAAGGTGGCGACAGGAAGCTGCGAACAGGCTTCGCTCTCAAGCCATCCCAACTATCCCAGAAGTGCCCGAAGATGACGATCTCGATTATCCTGAAGCCCCGGAG